>JADDOH010008670.1:0-43220 GCA_016648135.1 Agrypnia vestita | reverse complement strand
TATGCATTTAATAAACACATCAAAGACTTCGATGTCACGCAAGTGCCCCAGCGGGCAATCTTCCTACTTTAATTGATTTAACAAAACTGCCATATCCTTATAGGTCGTATCACATCCTGTATTATACAGGGTGTAACAGAGCTAGTCCACAATACTTTACAGGTAGATTCCTGCTTTAATTACGAGTCAAAAATGTCAATAGTTATGGAGATACGCGGCATCAAAGTTTGCATTTTTTTTTCAATATTTCTATCTTATTTGTTGTAAAATGTTTGACTATCATTACAGTTACTCTATTGAATATGAAACATTCATTTCCTTTAATACAAGTCCTATAAAATTCCTTCCTTCCAAAAAAACCTTCCAATTCCAATTGGAATTATAATTATTTACCTTGAATTGAAACAAATGAATTTTTCATAATCGTTATAAGTTACTGTTATGATGGTTCAACATTTTGTAAAAAATTCAGAAATATTGGAAAAAAAATGCAAACTTTTATATTGCATAACTCCATAACTATTGGTATTATTAGGTTATGGTTGCTTGAACATTTTCGACTCATAATGAAGCCAGGAATCCACCTTTTAAGTATTGTGTACATTCTGTATCTTTATTTCCAGAGATTGTTATCTAAGTAAATTCTATGGAGAATTTTTCTTTCAAAGATGTCTAAGATGTTTTGTCAATAAATTATTTTACCGAACATGTTTGTCTTTCAGATATGAAGGGTTAAAAGTCTTACTTGAAAATTTAAAGACATCCAGGAGTGAATTGGCTGACATGTTTCAAAAGTTGAAGGAAATCAGAGGATTTTCCGAAGACTGTAAAAATAGTATTTTGCACCAGCTCTCGTGTGCTCTCATACAGATTGCTTCCAGTGGAATCGACCAAGAGGTTAGATACTCTGATTTCTAATGTCTATTGTCTACATTCTTCCTATTATGCCGCTGGGCGTAGCAACAGGAGTAGAGGACGAAAACCTTGAGGGCTTGTGGTGTCCAGACAGTTCAGATTTAGCATTTCCTCAGGAGTAGACTCCAGAATACAGGAATACAGGTTACAGGAATACGGCATCGCAAATTGTATTAGAACTACAAATATCGTTATTTTGAAATTCAAGGGACCAAAAAATAATTTTACTTCACCAACGGAGTGACTTATTTGAATTTACTGTTCTTTATTGGGTTGTAACCTGTCAAAAATAATGGGACTTTTACATGTCGGTTCTTAAGAAGCATTTATTTATTTTATGAAAAAAAAAAATCTTAAAAAAAATTTAAAAAAAAAATTTACTATAAATAAGCTACGTACGTTAACTAAGTTACGGGGACATACGGACAGACGGACGGACGGATGGACAGATGGACAAACGAACAGACAGACGGATGGACGGACAGACAACGAAATTATTATAATTGGGATAATGTTGTCTTTTATGCCAAACAGTATTAATAAATATGGCGGACTTATTCAAAATGTTTTAGCAAAAGCAGCAATGTTCACCAGCAACATCCGTATTTAAAAGTTAAATATTTATTTATACATATATTTTAAAGGAAAACTGAGGTGGCAATTGTTTTTAAAAACTTATTTTCAATAAAATGTTGTTTTTATAGAAGCCACAGACATTTTGTTGAGTAGTGACAGCTTTTTTGTATTTAACTCAGAAACATCTCAGTGGGAAATTGATGCCTTTGCTTGTATACCCCTCGTATATAGTAATAATACATATTTTCTATTACTATTGCAGTCCAGCCTTCAGGCGTGCAGATGCTTGGGAGAGTTGGGTGTTTCCGACTACCAAACGCTCGTGTTGCAACCGTCGATGGATCCTGACCACATTATCGAGATGAGTCCCCTGCAGCACTTGTCGTATGTGGCGCTCTCCCAACTCAAAGACTTATTTTGTAATCCTGATCCGCTCATTGCGAGGGCTTCGGCAAAAGCTCTCTCGTCTCTTTTGGCATTTAAGGAAGGAATCGTTGCTCTAGGTAACAAATTTGAGTTGTTTGTTCATTATTACCCGTGTAAAAAAAAGTTCGCATTGCAAAAAATTCTTAAAATGTGTTTTATAGATATTTTTGTTTTTTCATTTAGATTTACCTGATGCATGATAAATGTTTACAAATAAAAATAAAATAATAAATGCTTTGATATTATGGTTCATTTATGATTTTAAATTATTTTCGTTACAGAGAGAATTCAGTGACCCACATTTTTAAAAATAATTAAACAAATTTTTGGGTTTGCAAAACGTTTAATATTTAGTAATATCGCCTTTATTCTTTATGATTAAAGAAAAAAATGTTGATATTGAAATACACAAATAATTTATAATTACTATAGATATTTGATTTCATAAATTGAGTAAGCTTCCTATCAACCCTTGTCTGTTTTTGGCCCAATTTTTTTTCTATTATTTCCCATAAATTTTCTATGGAGTTGAAATCAGGGCTGTTTCTGGATCAATTCAGTGGTGACTCTGAAGACATCCTTGAATTTTGTAATATGTAAAAGTACAAATGAGTAGTATATTTTATATAGATGCATGATAGCTTTAAATAAGGTACATTTCTCTATAAAAAATAAAAATAAATTTATATAATCTAATCAATCAATATATTATAGATATCTCACAGAGACGAAATTGTATTTTTATGGGAAAGTAGGTATAGAAGTCTTTGGGTATACATACGGGTTACGACCTATCGTACGGCAGGCTTAAGTGATCACTTTACACAATGTAACATTCGCCATTTCCACCCATGATAGAATACCATGTCTACAAAATTTTTGGAAGTTTTATATGTATATGTATTTAAATTATACGGCATGTTTCATATATATGTTGCAACAATCCTCAGCCGGCAACCAAAGCTTTTTCATTCTCCTTAAATGACCACAGATGTCACTAATGAAACATCTATTTTTGATTTTTTGGAGTTTGTTAGCAATATCCTTTATACGTGTAATGAAATTCTTCCGAATTATTAGCATTACACTAGAATACGTCAGAAATATTACTGTTCGGAAAAATTTGGACATACTCAAAATATTCTGTATGTAATCTAAGTTTGACTGTATAAAATTACAGTGACTTTTTCTACGTATTTTTTAAGTTTTATTTTATCTAATTTTAAAAAAAGGTGTAACTTTTGTGGACAGGTAAAACATTTCTTAAAATAAACACGAAACAATGTCATATTTGTCGACAATGGTCCGTAATCAATCGAAATATTGCTTTACAGATTTTCTGACTCATCAACTGGACACGGGGTTCATAAAGGAGTTGTTGGTTCCTTTCCTGCCCCCGAAGAGGAAATGTCTGTGCGCAAAAATCAAGATCAACGATCAGATCTTGGACAGTTTGATGGAGAGGCGAGATCTCTGGTACACCCAGGACTGCAGGGGACACGCCTACTGGGTTGTCAATATGACCTCGTCCATATTGAAGTGTTTTTCAGAACAATACTGCTTCTTACACAGCTTTGTTGAAATATGTCAATCCAATGTGAGTTGCAAATGTGGATAATTTGTATAGTATTTATAAATGTACCGTCGCGGGATAATAGCAGTGGATGACAAGTCGAACAATTACTTGAAATTAAAGTTTTTAAATTAACGATACCTTTGTTTATACCAATTCTCCATCTAATTTTTCTGTCACTGAGTGAAAAAGTTTTAACAGAGTGTTAGTTAAATTAGTATAAACCACTACCAGATTTTAGGTCTACCGTTTTCGAGACGTACCCGTCTCTTCGTCTGGACCAACACTATACTACTATGTTCACAACACCGTTGTACTGTTAACCTTTCACCAATATTTATAACATGCGTGTCAATCTTGTCAAAGACTAGCGTGCACTAACTTGCCTACAGAACGATGAGGAATCTACGAGGAAAAGTTAAATTGAACAAAGGGCTGTATGGAAAATTGATTTGGTTATTTATAAGAGGTGTTTTATTATTCACCGCTTCCCTAATGTAAAAAATTTCTAAATTATTTAATTTTTAATCTTTATTATTGATATTTAATATTTAGTTTTAGCCTTATTTCTCTCTTTTTTACCCTCCGCATTAAAATCTCTTCACATCATTCCACATCCTTTGGTTTCCACAACTCAATATTTTATATTAAGACATTTGATTGTTGATTTTTAAAACCACTACTTGTGTACACAGTCCTGCCCTGATTGGTTGCTCAAATATTAATATTTTCAGGTCCCACTTTCGGAAAAACTGCTTCCGTGTCTCATTGGCTTATTGCACTCCTACGGGAGCGAGGAGCAAATTAACAAGATTCAAACAAACATACAGACATTTTTCAATAATTATTTCGATGCTACGTTTGCCTCGCCCAACGTTGGTAACGATTCTCCGATAAGCCGGAAGCGTAGTCACGAACAAATAAATGAGAATGGTTCCGACAATGTGCCTCCAAAGACAAACAAAATATTTGCGGAAGAATCTGTAAGATGTATGCTGGAGCTTGTCAAATTTATTTCTATACAAAAGAAACATTACTCTAACGACAAGTAAGTTTTTTTATTTTATTTATTTAATTAATAATATATATAATATTTTATTACAAAGATACCTTGAAAATATTTACAATTCATTTTTTTGTATGTATATACCTCACCAAAAAGAATTACGATTTTTGTGTGTGGTGGGGGATAACCACTTACAATCATATAGGTAGGTAATCTAATTTATTAGACAATGTGAAATTTATCTAATATATCAAAAATCTTAATTAATAATACAATACAGTCAAGTAAATAATAATATAGAATAAGTAGTCAAAAGAGACCAAACTCAATCACAAGACAATTCTGCAATAAATGAGAACCCATTTGGTTTCACTGGGGGAATATGCACACAAGCCGCAACTGCAAAACATTCACCGTCACGTAAAATACTTTGAACAAATCGAGTAATTGTACAGGTATCTTCATCGATTCGATTGTATAAAGGTTGTTGATAATATGTATTTACATATCGTCGCTGTATATATAATAAAGCCTATATGCCGTTTTAGTACATTCTGAAAACGAATGAAACTGTTTTAAAAATTAATTGCATAGACTAGATTTATAAAAAATATTTTAAATAGTTACTAGGCAGACTTGCCAGATGAACAGCAATGTTTTTTTAGTATATCTCCATTATTTATATGAAAAATTGACAAATTGATTCATTCATCTGAGAATGTATTAAACGGCACGTAGGCTTAATTATATATACAGCAACGATATAAGGAATCTTTGTTTGAAATATTTCATTGACATGATTAAAAAATGGTTGAAATTTTGTTGCTCTGGCATCAAAACAGTTTTAACGTTGTTTGTGTTTATATCTTTCTAGAAAATCCAGATTTATGTTCAACTATTTACCTATTTCCTGGGCTGCCAGCTCTACGGGTGCCCACTTTGCTGCCATTTACTACGGAGAACTGTGGAGCATGTCTTCACCAGATCTCCAACACCCGTCCAATCCTGAGAAAATTTCTTCGTTGCATAACGGCGAACATATTTTATCCATTTTAAGAAAGGTTTGCTGTTTTTAATTTCACATACATTTGTTATGATTTTTTTCATTTATATAACCCACTAATATTTTTATTTATTTATCATTTAAAATAAGGATGTTAAGATTCTTTTTGTATGTTTATGTTGAATTTTCTGTTTTAGACCACTAATTTAGTCTTATTATGTATTTGTATTTACAAGCCTTTAGTAATTTGATAAATATATAGTAAGAATAATGATGTGAAATTTGCCATCTATGTATATAAAAAAGGTATGTTTTTATACTAATTCTAAATATTCTGTAAATAAATAAATAAATACACCCCCTTGACCTTAAATTAGTAAACAAGTTTGCATTCATTGGGCCGGTTTCATCAATTTGGTTTAGAATAATCTTTTTAACTATCGATTTTTGCGTTTTACACCAATCATTACAAAATTTACAATCAAACAACCCGTTTTTGTAAAAATTTATGGTTTTTTACGAAAGATCCATCCCAGATAATCCAAGTTGATACAACTGACCCTAAGCCGTTCAATGCTTGGGATGGATGCTTTAAATGTTCTTTAAATATTCAAAGATAACTATTGTGCGACCCCTGGTATATCGCTACTGCAAAGATAAACTGGATATTTTTAATCTATGTTTTTATCATTATCATCCTCTCGTAGGGTCAGGGACCCAAAGACTCGACAAGGTGCTTCCAGATTCCCTTATCTTGTGCTGCTTCCGTACGTGTTAACCAGACAAGACCCATCCTATTTCCATACACTTTTTTCTGTTCTGTTCACCGATCTCCTTCCTTCCGGGGTTGCCAAGAGCATTCTTGTTTCTCTGGCATTCTTAGCACATGTCCAAGGACCTCGTTTGTGATTTCTGTATATGTAGGATTAAGGGCTCTGTGCTGAGCCTTATGTTGGCAATTCTCAATTTGTCCACCGGTGTGTCTTCCGACCCTCTTAAAAACTTATCTCGGTAGCATGGATTCCCGCTTTCGCTCTCTCCGATAGGATCCAAATCGGATAGCCATATATTAGGGTGCACCTGTACTAGGGATGGGTCGTCCACGTCCGTCCATTGACGAGACGATCAACTAGTTGAATTCGTCAACTAGTTGACGCATCAACTTCGTTACGCGGACGTCTCGGACATTCTATCTAAACATCGGGACGATGGTCAACTGTCTACGGCTCGACGCGACGCTACTCGACGGCTCAACCGTTGGCTATTTTTATTACGTTAATTTTTAAAATTTAAAGAAGTTCGAAAGAATATAGTTTCAGGGAAAGTAAAACCGCTACTTGTGCTTATATGTAAAAAGAAATATTTTATTATTTATTTATTTACGCACATTATAGGCTTTTACATATTGTTTTATATACTTCTTTCTATATATAATAAAGAAAGAAGTAGGTATACACAACAATATCAGGTATAAGCAGTAAAATATATATATATACAAACTAACATATAAGCAGTGAAAGTATTGGGTATAAGCATTAAAATATGAGTATAAAAATTAAAAATATAAATAAGTACAAAGCAGTAATGTGTGTATAAAAAAATATATTAGGTAAACATCATTACATGTGTACAGAGTTATATGGAAAACATTAATAACCTCGCAGGATTCCTGCCTTGATTATGAGTCGAAAGCTATCATGACCTAATATCAATAGTTATGGAGATATGCGACATCAAAGTTTGAATTTTTTCAATATATCTGACTTATTTTTTGGAAAACGTTGGACTATCACTACACTAACTCAAATCGATTACGAAAAATTCATTCGTTTCAATACAAGTTAAATAAAATGATAAAAACCTTTACATTTATTTATTATCTGTAAATTTATAAATAAATACATAATTTAAAAATACTTTACATTTGAGATGTTATCTAGAAATTTATTGAAGAATAAATCTTTCAAAGTCAAGCTTTCACTTTGTGGTGACATTATTAATAAATAAATATATCTGTATTATTTGTCAACTTTAGTTTAAGGCTCAATCTGAGAAATGGAACATTGTTCCCGAAACATGTAAAAAATCAATAAAAAGTGGTGTAAACAAAATTATAATAGATTTATTTTTTTATCTATAAAGTTGACGAATTCAACTAGTTGATCGTCTTGTCGATGGACGACCCATCCCTAACCCGTACATAGATTTGTAAACAATCACTTTTTTTTTTTTGACACTTAGGTTGGATTTTTTTATCGCTTCACTATCTAGAAAGTGTAAAACACCGCCCGCATCTACAATTGTTTTATTTTTATTACAAATTTTATAATTTCATTTGCAAATAAATTATTTAATTTATTATTGATTACTTAACATGTGTGCGTGCAGAGCTACCTCGCTATTGGTGACAATGATGCACTCAACGGCTGTGGATTAGCTCACCTCCTGAATCCCGCAGACAGAAGGAACTTTTACGTGAGGATGGGATCATTTACCGATGCCCTCTTGATGCAAGACCTAGCTCTCGGCACCTGCGGACGTCCTTCATACAATGACTTGGAAAATAATGATGGCGCAAACAATTCTATCAATTCACCATCAGGTATTACAATTAATGATACTTTATTATTACTTTATTGATGACATTTGATATTTTACATTTTGTCGATTTTAATTGTTTTTTTGTTTCAAATGAAATGTGTCTCATTTTTCAGTGTCGTTATCAGATTCCAATGTGATATCTGAAAGAAGCTTTGCTCGATCGTTGCAGATGTCCGGGTTGTATCACTTGGCTGGCAAATACATGGACGCGTGCGGAGAGAAATCTTCATTGGATGATTTAAAATTTGAGGGTTTCTGGCGTCTCGGTTAGTCCATGTTTTAGAAAAAAAAGATTGAGTTTTTAATATACATTTAAATATCAACCAGAATATTCTTAACAGGTGATTGGAGTCTGCAAGTAGATTCCGCTTATTTGAAGTCTAAAACCCTAAAAGGTGATTCTGGAAAGCATCTGCTCTCAGATACGTACTGGCCGGCATATCAGTACATTTCGCTGAAGGATTCCATCACCAAGAACATGGAAGGCCTGGATCTTTCTTTAAACAATGCTTTGAGGGAAGCCAGGCTGTATGTGGTGTCTCATTGCATGAAGAATAGCCTGGAGAGTTGCCAGAGTGCGTATGAATTAGCCACAAAATTACAGATTTTACAAGAAATTGAACATTTTTTGGAGGTAAGTACCGAGTAATTGTATTTTTTTGTTTCCAACATTATGTATAATGTACAGAGAGATATTCTAGATTGAACAAGAAAAAATGACCTTCAGTTGGTTCAAGAAACTCATTTGTTATTTAGGGACAGGTCTCAGTTTGTTAAGTAGGGACTTGGGTCCAACCACTGTAAAAGCAAGATTATCTAAGTCATAAAATTAAATTAATATAAGTAATTCAATTTATAGGTGAAGGCAAAAAAAAATTATGGTGGGGATTACTCTGGATTGTTGAAGAGTTGGTCCACAAAAGACATCTTGCCCTTTAGTGACTTCAAACACGTGGAGCCTGTCCTGGCGCAGAGGGTGGTCATTCTAGAAAATCTCTCCAAGCAGAGCTCTTCCACTGATTTGCAGCTATCCATAGCGGAACTACAACTACAGTATGCGGGTAGGCCTCGTGAATCATCACAGTAATTATTTGAATTTTGAGTATGCCGGAAGAAAAGTGAAAATTGAATTATAATTTTAAAATGTTCACCCAGTAATAAAAACTTACTGCGACCTACGTCTTTTTTTTTATCGAAATAAAAAAATATTTTTTTATTTTTAAACAAACAGACCGTCAATTTAAATTAAGTAAGTATGTGTAGTTACTTACTTAATTTACAATGATGAGATGATAATGAGACCTTTTGAAAAGTAGTCGTGACATCCTGTGTTTTTATGTCTACAAATACGATGGTACAATATCGCGTATCAACCCCCAACAGTTGTGCAGTAATGGCATATAAATCATTTTAAATTGAAATAGGTAAATCGGTAACGTCTGGGTGTTCTTAAAAAAGATCTGTTTATTTGATAGAGGCGTTTGATAGAGGGATATTGTTTGATTGTTTGATAGAGGGATATTGTTTATTGATGAGAGGCGATATTTATATCGTCATTGTAATCTGGAGTGTTGTTTAAAATATAAGGTTTTGATGAATATTACCTAAAATAAGTACTCATATTATTTTAAAAGTTGGTAGAAACCAGTTTTTTTCACATACATTTACTGATTTCATAATCCAAAGAGTTCACATTTTAAATTAAAGTCAATATTTCGCTCATTATGATTACAGGACTCTTTTTTATCATTTTCTTCCAGAGCTGGCTTTATCCCATGACTGGCTGCAGGCGGCCACTCGTTGGATAAGCAACGCCTCCTGCACGGCCCGAGACTTGATAAAGTCTCACTCCGACAAGAGAGAAGAACTGAACCGGGTAGCCCGAGTGGGCGGGCTCATCAGGATGACTGAAGGAAAGGCGGCCTGGCGCAGCGGGCACCGTGACGTGGCCCTACATCTAGTGAAGACCTTAATCAACAATGGAAACAACTGCGACAATCTGCTGTACGCCAACGCGCTAAGGTTTTTAAGAAGTCTTATTTATCCGAATTGTTATTTTTCATAATTTTTTCTGTCATTCGGTAATCAGTTTCTGGTGATCTCAGTACTTTATACAGTAGACTCCTGATTATCCAGGACGGATAATGAAAAAATCACAGATAATCGAATTCCCAGTTAATTCAAAAGCATTGAAAAATTGACTAACAATACGGAAAAGTTTAAAAAATCAAGCACCAGCGCGCCTGCTGTTCATAAGTCGTGCACACATGTGTTTACTAACTAACTATCCATCACGCTGTTTCTCCGCAGGGGTAGGCAGAGAGGATTGAATGCCACACTTTTCTATCCTGGCACACCACTTTTGCTTCGGCCACATTCATACATCTTCTTACACAAGTTCTACGGTTGTTGAGGATTTTAACAGGGCCATCCTCAAATACTTGTATCTGATCGTGCCAGGCCTTTCGCAGACGCCCTCTATTCCTGTTGCCTTCAACACTCGCCTCATATATTTTCTGAACCAAACCAAACCATCTCAGCACTCCTTTCTTTATTCTGTCTACCACACTACAGCCAGCATTACATTTACTTGTAATTTGTTCATTCCTCACTCTATCGACCAAATATTTTCCACACAAGCGTCTTATTGACTGCATTTCAACCGCATTCAGTCTACTTTCATTTCTTCTTTGCCGATTCCAGGCTGCACATCCATACATCAGGATTGCTTCCTTTGACAGATTCTTATCTAGTTTGGATGTACATAAAATTTCATTTTAAGTTTAAACAATTATTTTATTATTACTTGATTTTTTTAGATTGTACGGTTCGTGGATAGTAGAAACTCGCAGCGAAAGTGCGATGGACATTTTAGACAACTACTTAAATAACTCCCTCGAAGTGTTAGGACCTGAGGGAGACATGAAAGCCAAGATAGAGGCTTACCTCACCATCGCCAGATTCTCCGACGGTGAATACAAACAGGTATGTTTACATGGCATTGATTGGTTGCATTTCCTAATTTGTTATGAACTGTCTTTTATGCTAATTCAAATATTTTTTCAACAGATGGACACTTACATGAAGTCAGCCTCATTCGTGAATAAAATCAAATGTATGGAGAGATGCAAGGACACGGCCACTTCGTTGAAAGAAAAACATCAGACCGTTAATGAACTCTCGAGGTATGATCCGCGCCTTTGGTCTTTTAATAAAACGTCAAACCTAAAATTATTAAATTCTTCATGACAATGATTGTAATAAAACAGGTAAACTTCCAAGAGTTTTGTGCGAGGGTGAATCAAAAATTATCTACACTTTCGCCATAACACACCTTTAAAGTTGTTATTCTGCCTTTTGTGCGTGCATGCTTAGAGTTGGTAAATTTGATCCTGATTGCGTCATTTGCCTTCTAGCTATTACGGAGTAAACATGCCCTTTCTTCTAGCAGTTTGCACCAAGGAGTAACAAGTAGTGATCCAATTTCTCTGGTCGTAGGATGTGAAAGGGGCTAAAAATCGTCAGACTTATATCACAATACGGGGACAGTGCTTTCTCACGTAAAAGTGTTTTTTTGTGGATCGAGGAGTTAAAGAGGGAACAGGATACCCATCAACCTCCACCATGGATGAAAACATTCATATTATGAATAGGAGTTACTGTCTGAGGTTGCGTCTTCTTTGAACATCTATCATGCTTCTGCTCATCAAATTAGGATGACTGTTCAAGGATGCTTTGTGAGGTCTTCTTCACCACGTCGTCGACTTCCCACAAGTCTATGGGACGTGGGGTTGACGAAGTGGCTTTGAAACCAAGTGAAATACACAAGCTTGTAGACCACTAGACCAAGTGCACTGACAAGGGATGTCACTACGCACATGTTGAATCTACCTTTGCATAAATTAATTGTAGAACGAAAAGTGTAGATAATTTTTGACTCGTATATTAATATGATTCGTGGCGGATATATAGATCCGCACGTGTCGCTATTGCGATGGGCCTCGCTCTCTACAAGACCCCAGAACAAATGAGGATGTATGAGCAAGAGCAACAGAAAACGCGAAAAGAAAAATAACGAAAGATTTAAAAAATTTGCCTAGAAACTCTGATCAGCTACCACTGAGTATTTATACCTTGGTGTATGCATAGGAACTCTAGGATCTAGGATTAGGTATTTATACCTTGGTGTATGCATAGGAACTCTAGGATCTAGGATTAGGTATTTATACCTTGGTGTATGCATAGGAACTAGGATTATCGTTAATTTAATCTAAAACATACTGTACGTTTTTGTTGCTGTTCATAGTCCACGTTGGGCCTCAAGTGATGCTGTGTAGAGCTTGACCAATGTAAATTGGCGTGCGGCAACAGCACCCTGCCCCGCCCACACCCGGCGGTAACCCCTCGCCCTGTCATTCAGTTCAATCTTGTATTTGCGCGTGACCTGTGACATCTTGATTTCCAATATACACTGAATTATTATGTCCAAAACAGTCCGGGGTGGTGCAAGAACAATTGCCAATGAAGTATTAAAGTTTTGCAAAGCTGAAAAAGCAAATAATGGACCAATATTACCAGTTTGACAGGACTCAAAATAGAGCGGCCGTCATTACTGGTTTGTTTCTTTAGTGTTGCCCGACCAAATTTCTGTTAAAGGCTCCAACACCGGCACCGGACACTCTGTATATTATGTATTGTGTAATAAATTTACACCCTGGCAACTTCTGTTTCGCGACAGGGACGCCCTCCCTTGCACGCCAATTTATACTGGTGGCATTCTAGTACTTGTATTATATTCCATCATGCCATGTCCCTAGGACGGGCAGAGAGGATCGAATTAATGAGAGTTATATTCATGTGACAGAATACAAGGATGTCTGTAAGGATACATTTCGATCCTTACAGACATCCATTATCTCTACCACATCCATAGTTCGTCTCGCACAACTCTTTCTGTTTTTCATACATTTAAATTTTGGTCTTGCCAATCTTCACTGGAAATATGTGAATGTGAAATATGGAAATATATATGTACTAAAAAAATTATCCCAATCCCAATTCCTCATTTCAAAATTGATATACTATTCTAGAGATGAGAAGAAAGCTCTCTTCTTCAACGACGGACAAGGGAACATCGACGCAATGGAAATTTCCAACACTGAAACTGAACGAGATTATTATCTTCAGTTAGCCATCAGGTAAAGAACTCAAATAAAGTGTATATATTTTTATTATTATTCTTATATTCCCTGCTGTTGAGAAATACATGGTTTTAATCATTTACCGTACACCCATATATTTTAAATACATTTAAAATCCATATTATGGTTGCTTCAAAAATGCAGCGATGCGTTATTGAAGCAAAACGTGCACGATTTTGCCATTGCTAGATTCAAGAAACAACCAAATCGTATTAAATTTTTTAAAGAAACGAGGTGTACAGATTATTTTAAAATACATTTAATATTATTTAATGTGTACATAACATTCAAATCACTTAAGAAAAAATATTTCGAAGAAAAAATACATTGATATTTCAACTTTATTTTCCCTGCAGGCAAGTATATTTTTGACATTTAATTTCTAGGTTAGAATGTACCTATGGTTGGGAAATATATCAAACTCTAACCCATACACGGCGACATATTTTTATTACAATTGCTCCAAAAACGAAGCATGCAGTGCTCAACATTTACATTGCCGGTTTAATAAAATAACGAAATTGTACGGAAGCCGATAGCCAATTGCAGACACCAATGACTGCGTATGCATTGCCCGCCTTGCAGCCTTGCAGGGCTTTGCAGCATCAGCGACAGCCGATTGCTTTACTGCTAGTATTGTTAATTTGTCCTAAAGTTCGTATTACATTATATTTTCATATTATTTATCAACAGATGTTACCTGTCATCACTGTGCAACGGTGAGGACAACAATCTGTGTGTGTTCCGTGTCATCTCTTTGTGGTTAGACAACCCTACTCTGGAGCTGGACGGCAATTCGGGAAGATCACTGTCAGAATTCTTCAAGTGCATTCCATCGAGGAAGTTCCTGCCTGTAATACCGCAGTTGGCACCCCGAATGAATAGCATCAACGGAAAACCCTATCAGGAAATTATCTATTGTTTAATAGGTGTGTAATTTTTAGCATTCTATGTGGTATGAATGAGTTAACATGCCAAGTTTACATGTCATACCCAGTTATAAGTTCGTACGTATTTGAGCTGTACAGCAGAATCTCGTAATTCGAAATTTAAGTTAATACATTTCAAAAAATACATTTCGAATTATGCGAAACACCATTAATTCGAAATTTAAGATACAAAAAAAATCGCATGTCACTTGCGAAAAAAATCAAAATATTTTTTCGATTTTGTCAAAGTTTAAAAATTTTTTATTATAAATTATGAACTGAAATGTTATGGCGCAAGGGGCTAAAAATTATTTAGAATTACGATTTATCGGGTTCTTGAATTATCAGGATTAATCTACTATGAAATTAACATTTTGGGACTTGTGGGTTTTAAAAATTTAGAATTATCAGGGTTTGAATTAACGGGGTTTTACTGTATAAGTATTTCAGTTACTCTGCTGTGTTTGGATGACTTTTTCCAATTTTAGATGATAATTTTCAAGTTTTAGATTACATTTTGAGTCAATACATCGCATTCTATTTTTACACGGTGGATAAGTTCCACAGAAACACATAAAAAATGTGTAAAAAATACAGTTTGATAAAGAAAAATGGGAGATAGGTTTCATTGCGTAAAAATCATTCCAGAATTTTAATTATGACTGATGTTCTTCTTCCACCGTATCCTTCATCGTTTTTTTTTATGTTTACAGAAAGATGTCTAATTGAGCATCCGCACCACACCCTGCCGGTGATTCTAGCATTGAAAAATTCCAATAGAGATTCAGAGATACTCAAAAAATCCACTGCCAGGTCTCACAATGCTAATGGTAATTTCATGTCAAATAACTGTGTATTCTCAAAACGGCTGATTTATGTATTAAGGTACCATATTATGTCTTTGTTTTATTGTTTTCCAATTTACCAAGCCGTAGACCTTTCCAACTTGTTTTAAGCGCCTATGAATGCTGGAATATGATTTCCTCTACTGAAATATATGACTCAACTTCCATCATATTCTTAGCAAATCATTATCAAAATCAATGACGCTTCCTCAGCTTTCTTCGCCTTGAAGATTAAAAATCTCATTTTGAAATATCTTAAACCTTCTCTGACCCATCCGAATGTCTACACAGTGATCGTTAATTCATAAAATTTTTATACTGCATTGCATTTACATTTCTTCTGAAATCATATAATATATTTTCCTCAATCAAAAATCAACCTTTTTTATGGTACCCCCGAAATTAATGTATTTATTTTTGCTTTAGGTGATCCGTACATTGCAACTGCAACAAAAATGCTACAGACTATTTTGAGAAGCGGAGATGCAAAGTTGGCGAGTACTATTCAGCAAGCTGACACCCTTAGCCTAGGTACCGTACAGCTATATACTTATAATATATTACGGTAGAAATTTGTTAATTCGAAATTCAAGAGACCCAAAAAAAACATTTTGATGAAAGAGTGATCACTGTGATTTTTACATATTATTACCTCAAAAAAATGATTATAATAAGCATAATGAGGGCGGACCCACCAGGATCATTTATTACCCAGGACCGTTTTAGAAGCAAAAGCTCTTATATCGGTCATGCGCATCCGCCACCAGGTTGGCATTTTATTATAACAAGCATAGGTATATCTGCCCAACCAACTACAGTAGAGCCTCATTAATTCGTAATTTAAGGGAATTAAGAAAAAACATTTCGAATTATGCGGAACCCCGTTAATTCGAAATTCATGGTCAAAAAAAAACGCGATGCTATTGCGAAACTCATCAAAAATCAAAACTCGATGGATGAAAAAAGTCATTAATTTTGTGAAAAACGTCTGTAAGCGCAAAATTTAATTTAAATAAGGATCGCAACATTTCTATTACTGAAGTACCCGATATTGACACATTTGTTGTTCTCACTTGCCAAAAATATCAAAATATGTTTTTCAATTTTGTCGTATTTCAAAAAAAAAATTAAATTATGCAAACTAAAATGTATTGATTTATGGAGCAAGGGGCTAAAAATTATTTCGAATTACGAATCGCCGGGGTTTTCGAATTATCGGGGTTAATCTACTGTGAAATTAACTTTTTGGGACTTGTAGGTTTTAAAAATTTTGAATTATGGCAAATTTCGAAGTATCAGGGTTCAAATTAACGAAGTTTTACTGTATTTAATTTCATATTTGTTCTTTCAGCTCTAATAAGTTTAGCAAATTTAAAAGTGGTTGCCAAGCCCCCGGAGCAGAGTGTTCCAAAATCGGAACCAATTAGAAAACTAAAACATCTCTCTCTCGCTATGGTGCCGACCGTTACATTAGCAGTGAGGAAGAATGGGAATTATGACAACATTCCAAGTAAGTAATACATATTACATATATATGTTACAGCGAATTTGCATTTTTAGTGAGACTATACTTTCACTAGTAGAAATGTACTTTTCCCGGTCGGGCAGAGCCTGGGCAGTGAAAACATCTAAATCAACGAATTCTCAGATTCACTACACATTATCCGTGAAAATATATTTTGTTCTCGAATGCGCGCATTACTCAAAGCATAGACAATATATCGGTGAAACTATCAATTTGTACACGTAATTCTTAAAGCGTAGAAAGTATAAAGGCGGCACTTCACTAGGCGATTTTTATTCGTTTTGCGGTCCTATTTTAACCCCTAAATTAAAATAAAACAGCGGCACCGCAAAACGAATACGAATCGCGAAGTAAGGTGTCGGCTGAAAGATCGCGCACTCGGGATTTTTATGATATCTGACGACTGCCGGAACAAAACGAGGTTATGTCACCATGTAAATATTAGGGGGTTAAGGGAAAAATTTTATTAATGAATATGTATTTTGTCGATTAAGTTTATTAAATATGTTTTTTTATAACAATACAACAAAAGTTTATTTCTTACAAATATAGAAACATAAATAAACATACACCCGGTATTATTAATTTTAAACGAACCTTTAAAAGTGCGTCAAGTAACAAACACTCGATGTGAAAAATACAAAAAATCAAAGAGATTCTAAGTCATCATTTACGTTTGAATTCATTCAGATTATTCCGCATTTCCAATTTTCTATCTTTTATTAAAAATGTGTCTAATGTCATTTGCGTTTCTTGTTTGCGCTGTGTAAAGCACGTGTAAAGTGGGTGGTAGACGTACAACATAAAGTGCGCGGTTTTTAAGTTCGCAAACTTACTCGGCTCGACGTCGGTGACAGACGTGAAGCTTGCTCACACCGTATCATTTTTATGAGTTTAATCGACTGTCTTTTGAATTATAAGATGATCAGAATTTCGTAAGTGTTCGCGATTAAAATTTTAAAAATATATTACGTTTTAGTTACCTACCTAAACTAATCCAGTCCAGAAGTGTGACAGTTCGAGAAACAGAACTATCGCCACAGAATAAAGAATTTGCTATCACTCAAAGGATAAAAATTAGAAATACTGTCGCTTTGTGGTGACTTTGGACTAGACTAGTGTAGAATGAGACACAAAACACAAAATAAATTTTTAAAAAACAAGGTCCATGTGCCATTAGAATCTTGTTATAAAATCATATAATGAAGAATTGGTGCAGCCGAAACTTTCAACTTTCAACACTTCAAAATGACTATTTTAATAATATCCGTTACCTACATAATGTTGATTTGCACAGAAGAAATTAATAATGCAGTAAGAACCTTGTTCATGCAATGACTTATTAAATTGTTATTCAAGGCCCGGTTGTTTCAATTTGGATAAATAAAAGTTCGTTTAAATGCATAGATTTTTACGGAAACGGATTTTAGACTTGTCAAATTAAATTTTTGACAGTTCGGAAACCAATAAATTCACTAGTAAGTAGAAGTTAAAATATTGTATTCATTTCTTTTGGTGAAAAACTCTTTGAATATGATAAGAATGACCTTGAATATAATTTCTCTAAAATGCCAGTGAATGATGGACTCACTAGAAAAATAGATTCACTGTAACATATACATTCAGCCTTATTCTGAAATAAGCAATATTGCTATTTTGGTATCTTGTCAGTAATTGTATAACATTGTAATTTATTATCTTACATTTATTATTAAATTAATAATTTACCTAGTAAATAACACCAGCAAAAATTGAATGCTGTAGTTTTAATCATAATAAATATAAAAGTTTAGTAATCGGAACCGCAATAACTAAGGTTAACCGCTTTAATTGTACTACATATTCCTAATTCCTAAACCCCCTATAACAATTTTATATGTTTTTGGATTTTAGGTTTTGTTTATGGATAAAAAACATATATTTGGAAAGCTTCTTTGTGGTATTTAGGAACAAACCCTGATTTTTAATATGCAATGTCAGTGCATTAAATTGATTTTTGCAATTTAATGCATTGCCCGCTTTAAGAGCAAAGTTCATTGTTATGAGTACGTATTTGTTTTTTTTCTGTAACCCAAGCAAATATTTATGCAGAGTTTCTAAAATTTGCTCCGTATATTCGGGAATCGTGCTCCTTATAACCGAGAACGATTGTATGGGAATATTCGTAAATCAAAATGAATCACAGTTTTGCTCATTATAGCCGAGGTCTCCTTATATCCGAGCTCGTTTTAACCGAGTTCGACTGTATTTTAAATGTATGTTATTAATGACACTTAATTAAGAATGCAATATACTCATTTTCTATGATACTCTCCTTTAGATATTATAGGATAATTTTATTACTGTTATTTAAATCAAATTTTAAATTAAGCATAAAATTAAATATGGGTTTTGGCTTGTTGTACTGAGTTGATATTATTCTTTAAATATTATTAAAATATTGAACAGGTGTAATGTCCTTCTCCGAGAAGTTCCTGCTAGTGGGCGGGGTGAACGTCCCCAAGAAATTGATCTGCAGAGGATCCGATGGTGTGGAGAGGTCAATGCTCCTAAAGGTGTGTTTAATCCTTTGATTAATCAAAGATATTCATTAATTTTTTCTGCATGTCTTGATAACTGTTGTTGCGATTCTATCCCAGGGAGAAGATGACATCCGCCAAGATGCGGTGATGCAGCAAGTCTTCATCATCGTCAACCATTTATTGGCGTCTAATCAACAAACGAGGAGAAGACGTCTTCTCATACGAACTTACAAGGTAAGACATATTATTCTCTCGAAACTTTGAATGGTTAACTCTCCGCTGGTTACACCTAATATAAAACAGTGTTAGTCGCAATGTATCCGACTAATTCGTTAGCTTCGGAGGCTTGTATAATATTTTCCTTAACATGTTTTGGCATAAATATCAGTGAATAATTACAATGCATTATTCTGTTCATTTTTATTCAATAAATTCCTTTGTAAGTAAAATATTTCATTTGAATTTAGGAACGTGTGCCTATATATGAGAGATACATTGCGACCAACAGAGGATTTAACAGGTGAATAGGCATGATGACAGTATTAAAGAATAAGTGATTTTAGAGAAGAAAATATTTTGAAAGGATTCTAAAAAATGATCCAGTTTTAATATACACATTGAGATTAATAAGATTTTCAATAAAATAAAAGTATAAAATTGTGAAATCCGCCATTTTAACTGAAACACCGGTCAGAGCGAATGACGTCACGCCTCAGTACCCATCACCGTGTCTTTGAACCATTGCCATAGACAAAATGCAATGTTTACTGGGGTTTGACGTCACATAGACGAAATGACAGCTGCGGGCATTTTTGCGCAAAATTGAAAATATGTAGATGAAAATGCAATTATTTGCGTAAAAACTTTTATTATTATTAAAATAATGTTATTTTTAGTAATAGTGGATGTGTACCTACAATATAGAATGTTATTTCAAAATCTGTTATCTTGCCTATTGGAAAATCATATACGATAGATAATGGAGAATGTACCAAATGCGTAGTTAGTGTAGACATATTTGTAGTTTTCTCAATATAATTAAGAAAAGGTCCAGTTAGTTTGGATATGTGTGACGTATGGATCAGGAGAAGATGTTAAAGAAAATACATAGCACATGTTGAAGACTACAGAAACAAAGATGTCCTAAAAATACTTCAACATTTTCACACCGTTTTCAAAATCTTCACTTTCTTAAATGTCCAGAGAGGATTGAATTAATGTTGGGCTTCACAATATTCAAGGCTATTGACAACATGGGCCTCGATATATTACCGACTTCTGCATTCCATTTGCTGCAAATAATAGACAACCAACACTTCGCTTAGCTTCAACATCCATTACAAGTACATTAGTTGAAGCAAATCATGTCCAACTACCAAAAAAATTGAGACAGACAGACAGCTTACCACAATTCAAAAAAACATCTAAAGATTCATCCATTTAGACAATCATACAAAAACTTATAGAATCAGACCGATGCTATAGTACCTGAGTCTCCACTCCAAGTATTACATTCCACAAAAACATCTAATTTTTCCTGGCCCTTTCAACTATACTTTAAACTCTCAATTACATTTTTTTTCATGTTTTCCAGTATATAAATAATAATAAATAAGTTCTTTAGCCAGTAAGTTGTTTTTGTAAAATAATGTAATGTGATATTTGTAAAGCACCTTTGAGGTGAGTTCTCATGAAAACAGCACTAAATAAATCAACCAAACTATATAAATAAATACATACATATAAATAAGGTAAACCTGAAGCTTCAATGTGAAGCCATAAGAGAAAGAGAGAATGTTTGTTTAAAGACAATGACATATGTATTACCTTCAAGGTGGTAGCGCTCTCCCGCCGCAGTGGCGTGATAGAGTGGTGCGAGGGGACGGATCCGCTGGGCCGCTTGCTGGTGGGAGCTGACGGCACAGGTGGCTATCACTCCCGTCTCCGTCCCCAGGACCTGTCCGCTAAGGATGCGCGGAAGCTCATGACTGACAAGCGCACGGCCACCAACGAGGTCAAGTTGAAGGTCTTCAAGGGGATCCTGGCCAAGATGAAGCCAGTCTTCCATCATTTCTTTTACGACAACTTCCTGCTGCCGGCCGTGTGGTACGAGCGACGGCTGGCATATACTCACAGGTCTTTATAAACATTTTATATTTTAGTACTGGAGTGGTCACCATGGTAACAAGAATGACATATTTGTATATTTTTGGAGGGGTCTCTTATTTTTCTTCTTGTGGCCTATGCATTCAACGGACGTTGGCTAACATAACTTTATTTACTGTGACGCTGAATAGCTGCAGTAGACTGGCCAAACCACTGTCTCAGATTTCAGCTATGATATTCTCCTCCTTCCAGGGCCAAAACTTCCGGCAATCTTTCCCTACAATATGAGATGCAAGATCTTCTACTTCTCTGGATGTCTCATCACATGTCCGAGACATTGAAGTTTTCAGATTTTTGTTGTTTATTCTTTTTCTTTATTCATCAGAACCATGACATTTACCATCACTTGTAACTCTGTCCATCTAGCTTATTTATTTAAGTATTCTTCTGTAGCTCTACATCTCAAATCCTTCAAGTCGTCTTATCGATTCTTCGGTAAGCGTCCATGTTTCCATAAAATATTATTGAGAACATGGAGCATCCTAGTAAAGGTGTAAGCCAAGTATTAGTTAGTGGCTTTGAAAATTGAAGCATTTATGCTTATCAGTAAGAGATTATGTTTATTAACTTCTAAAACTGACAAACTGCTATTCGATTTTTGCTTGCTGTACCGTTTAATAATTTAAAGTCTTCATTCTTAGGCTATATTTTATCATGGTTTGAAAAAATCAAATTATTTATTATTTATCCCTTTTTTCAGTGTCGCAACATCGTCAATGATAGGATATATCCTCGGACTGGGAGATCGGCACGTACAAAACATACTCATTGATAAATCCACAGCTGAGGTGATACACATCGATTTTGGTGAGCAATATATGATTTAACCAAACTGATTAATAGCATTCCTGACTTTGTACATTACATTTTATAGTAATCTTGAAAAATTATTTTAGGCATAGCGTTCGAGCAGGGCCGAGTCCAACCCACTCCGGAGACCGTCCCGTTTCGGTTGACTCAAGACATGGTGGCCGGGATGGGTCTCGCCGGAATCGAAGGAGTTTTCAGGAGGTACTATTCTCTCATACTCAATTTCAAATCATATAAAAATACACAAATTTACAGTGGAACCTCGACCTACGAGTATAATTTATTAAACATGCTCGTATCTCAAAATACTCGTACATTGAACCATATTTTCCCATAGCAAATAAAGGAAACTCAATTGATTCATTCCAAGATCCAAAAATATTCATTTACAATGTATGTAGGATTCGCAACCAGTAGAAAATAAACATACTTACACAAAATACGTAATCGAATTTATTAACTATCCATATCCGAATCACAGATAGCTCAATGATATCTTTTCCTTTTCGTGGAACTTTGACTAGGAACCTATGCATTGACTCTTGCTGTTACCTCTTTTTGGGGATTTAATGAAAATGAGACAATGCGTAAAAAGATTAATCAAGCGCAATGCTGCAATAGTCGGGTGATGCTCATCTACGAAATCTTACACTGTTTCTCACATTTTACAGATTTTCTTAATCTCATTTAAAATGAAAGATTTCTCAGCTTCCTTCACCTCATCCCCAGACAAGCTCTTCTCCTTAGTCACATGCTTTTGCTTGTGATGCAGAGCCATTATTTATTCTGGGATCAACTTTCGGCCTTTGTTTTTCCACCAGTTCTTGAATATCCTCCTCCACTCAACAAACATATTGTTGATACACTTAAGGCGGCACATTCACTGCAAGTGCATATTTCGGCATTTTTTTTTATGAAAATGTGGGTTTTTATTATTTATTTATATGAGAATTTATATGATAGACTGCAATTTTTTTAGGGCGATAACTTAGATAGAATCTTTGTTCTTATATAAAAGTAATAAACTGAACATTATTTACAATGATTAACAAAATATAAGCATTAATCGACAGGCCGCGGCCAAAAAAATTGTTTTTAGTGTCTAAATTTTAAAGAATATTACACATAATGTGTTTTTTTATACGTATAAAGTTTATTTCATTACCTTGAATCCGTACTAAGATAATTAACAAATGTTCACTATTAATGTCGTATTTTTTAAAATTGCAAGGAATTTTTACTTTTTTTGATGATTTTCAAATGCTTTTTATTCATATAAAGATATGATTTTAAACAGTATATTCTATTTATTTCCGAATTGTGAGGCTTTATTCACTAATTAAAGTTAGTTTTTTAAAAAACACCTGGAATATTATTTAAAAATAAAAATTCCATAGTATGAAATGTGCCAATAAATGACGTTATAAAATTGATTGCCATTGGCAGCGGCGAGTGCCGGACGTGTACATGTAGCCGTTTATTATTTTTCACTTATTTCTCTATGAAAGGTATTTCTATGCCAAATTTGACTTTAGTTAGAATTATTATTATTTTATACTATAGTAAGCAATTGATTCATAGCATATAATAAGTTTTTTTTTAACTAGTAAAATATTAATTTACTTTTCTACTTGTAATACTACATTAAACCAGCGTCAGTTTCTCTGTGCTCTATCTGGTTTGGTGACCTTGGAGGCCTCCCGATATTCGCGGAGATATCATTGTAATAACATTTACCCTTATATAACAATTAACTGGCTCTTCTGTACCTTGTATTTCTTAAAGGCTCGTGGATTCTCGGAAGTATATATGAGCAAGGGCTAATCTTTCAAATCACGGCTTGCATTTGCACAGATCAAGAGGGTGATATGGGGTTGACAGCCTGTGTAAGCTAAGTTGCAAGTTGTTTAAAAAATTTTATATAAGAAATACTTCTAAGTCGAATTACTTTTGCTTTTGAAGGTCGTGTGAAAAGACAATGGATGTCCTGAAAGCCAACCAGGAGACTCTGCTCACCATCCTGGAAGTGCTGCTGTGCGATCCGCTGTACATGTGGACCATCAGCCCGGTGCAGGCCTACAGCAAGCAGGACCTTCCCACTCCCTCAGTAACCAACTACAATACTGGTAATCGACTTTTGATGCTTTATAAACATAGGTAGCCAACTAATGTCACGTCGAACAGCGAGCACCATCGGCCACGTAGCGGCCAGTATAGCCATAGTAAGCAATCGGCGATAGCTAGTTCATATTTTAATTAAGAAAAATAAATTATTGATAATACAAAATTTTAGTTTATAGTATATTCATCACATATCCATTGAAATATCTAATACGTATAATGTGTTTGAATCTAATGAAGACTTTTGTTCATTATTTTCATCATGTATTGTTGATTTTCTTATTATTATGAAATCTGTTTTCTGCTTCTGTGTTTTTTGTTATTAATTAATTTTGAGAGTCTTGTTAAAACAAGTAAATCGTGCAAAAAAAAATAGTTTTCATTCTATTTTGTATTTATTTTGGGTTATTTCCAAATTGTGTAAAAATAGAGTTAGATGTACCTAAGGTTTATTATTAAAATAAAAATTGTAAATCATTTTAATGGCATTATTCTTTCAGTAATGTAAAAAAGTATTACGTATGTATTTTAAAAATCGTCCTACCAGGTAATTCTTTGTCATCTTCAAACTTTACAAATAATACACACAAACTAAACTTAAAATGGGCATATTTATAAATGACAATCGTGTGTTATTCCAGAGGCAAGCGGGTCTGGAAGTGAGGCGGAGCGAGCCCTGCTCCGAGTGCGAAACAAGCTGGAAGGGGTGGAGTTTGGCACCGCTCTGGCCACCCCGGGGCAGGTAGCGCGGCTCCTGCAGCAGGCCACCGACCACAACAATCTTTCCAGGCTCTTCCCCGGTTGGCAACCTTACATCTAGCTTCTTTAGCCTTCTGACTTTCCAACGTGTACAGTAAAACCTCATTATTTCCAAATTCAATTGCAAACTTTACAAACACATCCTTGTTAATTAAAAAATATTGGGAGGTCGTAATTTGGAATAATTTTCAAATAATTGCACCATAAATCAATACACTGCATAATTATATTTTTTAAATAATCTTAAGAAATTTGATCTACAATGACAATTTTGGTGTTTCCCTTTGAGGTTTGACTTTAGTACTAAATCTTCAGATTTAAATTTCGTGAACCATTTTTGACATTGGGGAACATTCAACATTTCACCGTAATGTTTCTGGTCACTGTGCTTAAAAAAATTTGGCTAAAAAATTTTATTTACTCATGGAACATATAATTCTGTGTAAATATTTTTTCAGGAAATAATTCCTACATTGTAAATAGTTTTTTTTTTTGTATAGTTTTATGCGTAGAATATGTTCAGAGATAATTAAAAAAATATTTTGACAAAAAGATGACAAGTCAAGACAGCAAGACAATTAATTAATTTTAATAAAATGGGGAATTTTATATTTTGTACACTGCTTGTTCAGTGTGATCCAACAACATTTTTTTTTATCTCAACTATCCATAGTTTGTGTTAATATAATGATACATATTGTATAATTCTGATTTTTTAAGATGTGTTTCCGGAGACAGGAAATATGCATATTTTTTCATGAAATTTGTGCTTTGTTTTACAAGTTTTGTGATTTTTTACTAACTTTGAAGTAATGGGGTTTTACTTTACATATTTATTACTATCAATTTATTTTTAAATAATATTCAAAATACTTTCAATTAATTCATCGAGAATATGGGTACCTTACGATGCTTCTTCAATCATCTGGTTAAACTGAGATTATATTAATTATATGTAAATGGTTAAATATATTATTGTGTTTATAATTTGTTAAGTTTGTTTTTTGTCTTATTGATAATAATTATTCAGCTGTAATCTCTTTTGTAAATGTAATAGTTGAAAACGTTTAACATGAAAAAATGTTTATGTAATATTGTACATTTATTTTCTTTTACCATTAAACAAAAACGTTTACCGTTTGCCATGTCACCAAATTCTTTACCATTTTCAACTCAACTTTCTATTGATTAGGCCGCCATCTGATAATAAATATATATCAATATCGCTTGCCGCATACTATTTTTATCATTTTAAATATTACTCAGATTTTTGTCACTGAATTGCTTACAGTTTATGATTTAACATAAAATTCATTTAATGTAACATAAAATTCATTTAATGTAACATAACATTTAATGTAATATAAAATTCATTTAATGTGAAGAAATATTTCAGTCCTCATGGTTTTATAATAAACCATGCCCATCATATTTGTATTTGCAGTCTTCAGAAAATCCTCGAAAAATACAGTCAAAACTCGTTGATTCCAAATTCAGGGGACCCAAAAAAAACATTTTGAAGTATGTGGAGCCCCGTTAATTCAGAATTTAAAGTACAAAAAAATCACGATGCGATTGCGAAATTCGCCAAACATCGTAAAACTCATGAAAAAAGTCATTAATTTTGTCTGCATTTTTGCATATTTCAAGAAATAATTTTGAAAATGCAATATTTATTATGCTAATACAAAATTTCGACATTTCTATTACTATTGACATATTTAACTGTAAATAGTTGTGAATATTTTATACGAACTGTATGTTTTTCCGAGAAACGATTCTCGACGTTTCGTTGAATTAGATAAAAGCATTTTTGCAATCAAATCTACACAAAACCTAGAATGTTCTTTACTTCAAAAAATTATAAATAATATGTAGATGCCAATTTCTAATAACTAAAGTTCAAGTGTAGATTTTTAGAAATGTCTGATCTAATGTGAATTATGCATTCTGCAGAAAACAGCCAGAGCCACAAAAACCTCAAACTCAAAAACCACTTTTGTCCAAAAATGGAATAATCAAATCTACACAAAACCTAGAACATTCTTTACTTCAAAAAATTATAAATAATATATAAATGCCAATTTCTAAGTGTAGATTTTTAGAAATTTGGATGTTTTTTCGTCTGTCTGATCCTATTATGTCAAATATGCATTCCGCAGAAAACAGCCAGAGTTACTTATCTATTATGTATTTCTAGTAATTAAATTTATATTTGTATGGGATTTTTATTATCACCATTTGAATATGTATTTTTTAAACAATATAATAATACTAAATATATAACTTAACAACTATTTTTTAGCTGTTTACTGGTGAATATGTTTTGAGTAATAGTCATATTAAAAGTGTTTTAACCCCCCCTGGGCCGTGTCGCATATATGCGACAGGCACAAAATAATTTATTTATCGACGGCCGCGTATCGAATTTGAAAAACGTAATTTTTTCCCAATAGAGAAATCCTGTTGTGACCTGTCGTTCCATTTTCAACTCAAAAACATCACGGATTATATTTTAAATCAACAATCAAAACAAGTTTTTCTGCCGTCAAAATCGTATAGAATTGTCATAGATGGCGCCCCGATCGCGTGTTGTGCAATCGAAATTCAAATATTCCATCGTCAAGGTCACGCGCAATGTGCGCGGGAAATACGATTTATTTTTTTCGATTTTCGATTTATTTGTACACGTATATACAAATATATACGATATGTTTTGCGATATTTGTCAGTTTTTGTTGGTTTATGATTCAATTGAATACTAATAGTGATTTACTAACAAAAATACACGCAATTTTGTTGCGTTTATTTGAAATATGTGTGTGTGTGAAAGTGTATCATATTTATGTGTTATGAGTGCGATGTCCCGTCGTGTGCCGTGCCGTGCAACAAAATATATCACACAGAAGAAGATTATTATTATTAATAGTAGTGTTGTCTCTAATAAACAAATAAAAAAATTATTATTATTTTTCAGAAAATGTTGTTTTCATGGTTTTTTCGTAAAAAGAAAAATCCCAAAAAATTCCGAAAATTTACGGCCCACAACAAGTTAAATGGCGTGGACGCTTTCTGCATATTTTAAAATGTTGTTTTCGCGATCAATAAATATTTCGAAACGCGATTACTGTGAATTTTTATATGAAAGCGGCTTGGCTGGTTTTAGTAAAACATACATAGAATTGACCTTACTCCGTCTGATGACATTAATATCTCATTTTTACCAAAATTGTGGCCTGGCACTGTTCTGCATAACTATGTTCAATTACAGAGAAGATAAAAGAGTATTGTGGGGTTTTTCAAATAAAGCCAACAAAGATTAATCGACCTGAAGGGTACCCAGGAACAAACTGTTCTTTCGCCACTTAAAACTAAAGCAAGGTGCAGTATACATGATTTCACAAATTTTGCAGATAAAGTGAGCAGTAATTTATTTGCTTGCAATTGGGCATGCGGAGCTTAACACCTTAAGCTCGCATTATTGAGGCATTGCTGAGAAAGCTAGAGAAATTTAAAAAATTCTACAATTAGACATGTAGAAATGAGTACCTTCCGCAGAGCCTTAGTCTATTTTCTAGAAAAAATATCTCTTGAGCCGTTATTGCCACAGAAAAATGCATTTAAAATCCCTCAATATCGAATTCCGAAAATTAAGTTTGGCCATTTTTGACAATATTTCATGTGCTTCTAAATGCTCCCGCATAGAACTCAACAATTCACCAGACACAAGTAAATTAATCTGAATAATTGAGCATTTTTTCTGTATACCAATGATGAACAAATTATTGATTGTACAATCAATGTTTCATTATAACACAATAACAAATTAATATCATAAAAGAAAAAATGTAAATTTTTCAATAATTGCAAAGTGAATTTGCGACAACATTGTATGTTAATTATTAACAAAGTGTTTTATTATCAAAAATCTTTTTTTTTAACATAACCCAAGAATATCGTCATCTTGGCAGATCCGTCTGAAAGTAAGTATCATTGATGTAATTAAGTGTCGTGATTTCAAAATAAAACAGAATTGACCCGCAAATTAAATTAAAAACTTTAAATTTTTGAAAATCGCACCATATGAGTCATTTTAAAAACCATATAAAAAAGATGTACTAAATACAAAACACAAATCATAATCAATAAAAAATATTATAGAATAATAATTTCGAAATGAAAACTACCAAACATAATAATTTTGTTGTCTGTCTGTAACTTTCTGTAATGTCTGTAATTTCATTTGAATTCATGGCTAAAAAATGAAATTACACGGCGAAACTCGGCCGTGCAAATGTCAGCGCGGAATGCTATCAATGTTGCCACCACCACATATCCGCGACCCGTCAAAAGTATACTATATATATACATATAAATATGTACTAGGGCTTAGTAAAGACACAAACCATGTTCCGTGATATTCACGGGTACACGGCTAGTGCAATTATAATAATCGTAACCTAAATTAAACAAACCAAATCTAAATTAGCTAATTTTATTTAATAAATAAAATCCTAACCTATATTTACCAAACCAAACCTAATAACCTATCCTAATCAAACCGAAATTAGCTATTTTTATCTAATAAAAAAATGTTTACCTAAACTATTGCCTGCCCAACATAACTTGGCGTGCGGCAGGATTGGAACTAAAACCCGCCCCGCCCGCACCCGGCGGTAATCCCTCGCCCTGTAATTCAGTACAATTTTGTATTTGCTCGGGAGCTGTGACATCTTGATTACCAATATATACTGAATTATTATGTCCAAAACAACCAAAACAGTCCGGGGTGGTGCAAGAACAATTAAAGTTTAAAGTTGAAGTATTAAAGTTTTGCGAAGCTGAAAAAGCAAATAATGGACCGATTTTACCGTCTCATAGTTTGACAGATAGAGCGGCCGCCGCGGAGCGCGCTGTTACCCGACCAAATTTATATTGACACTGGTCACCGGACATTCAGTACATTATGTATTGTGTAATAAATTTACAACCTGGCAACTTCTGTTTCGCGACAGGGGCGCCCTCCCTCGCATGCCAAGTTATCGTGGTGGCACTCTAACTAGACCAAACCTAATAACCTAACCTTTCTTACGATCAATATTTATAACATTTCTACTGTCTATGATTCACATAAACATTTGATGTTGTCTACAACTAAAATTATCATGTAAATCTTGTTTATGGTTCATCCACAGATAATGCCTATCAAATGTCAAAATGTATGGTGTAGTTTTGGAAACTTTATAGTGTAATATTTTTTTAAATATTTATTTGTGCGTCAACTCTGTTTTATTTTGAAATCAGGACACTCGACTATACCGAAGATACTTACTTTCAGAAAGATCTGTTGTAATGACCACAATCTTGGATTTAGCAGCATTATAAGAACATAGCTTCTTAAGGCCCGGTTGTTTCAAGTTCGATCAAAGTAAGCGGTCGATTAAAGCATAGATTTTTATGAAAACGGAACGTCTGATTGGTGGAGAACGTAAAAATCTATGCTTTAAAAGAACGCTTACTTTAATCCAACTTGAAACAACCGGCCCTTACAATGCTACCCCTATGTTAAAAAAATAGACAAACAAGTAATTAATTTTTTGTTAATTGGCTAGTTTTAAAAATTTGTACATACACAAAAGCTGGAATAAAATATTTAATTGCCTACTCAATAAAATAAACACTAATATTCTAGTACCTCTTGTAGGTTTTTTGTCTTTAAAATCAATTTATTATTGGTGCTGATCAAAATAAAAATAAAGGAATTTTACCTTCCATTAAAATTCCTATTTTGTTTCCCTCGACGCCTGGAATCCATTATGAGAGAACAGCCTGCTGTTTCGGCACTTAGACACGCGTTCCTACCCCCTCTGATTCCCTGTTTGCGACACAATTTATTCCCGCTGGTATCCCTGTTTCCGGTTACGTCGGCGCAACGGTTTTTCTTTCATATGACTCATAATGCACCAGGTAGGGATTACCTGGATTCCAGGCGTCGAGGGAAACAAAATAGGAATTTTAATGGAAGGTAAAATTCTTTTATTTTGTGTTCCGTCTCGACGCCTGGAATCCATTATGAGAGATCTGTTTGTTATCACCTGGTGACCTAGTGGTTCGACGTTATATGTGACTGCCTATATTGGCGTAAAGAGAGGCGCTAATGAGCTCTGGGGGCATTGTTGCTTGGGGTTATCTACTATCTCTCTTTGGTAGAATTTTCGGAAGGTGATTTCACTCTGCCAGTTTCCCCTTGACAAGATCTCCTCTATCGGGTAGTTTTCCAGCCAATTCAACGAAGCCACAGCAGAACGAACACTTCCTGGCGTTGCTTCCACTCCAGCCTCTCTTAGGATTGACTTGATCCAACCACCTATCATTGTCCGTGAAGCTGGCTTTACTTCACCTGCTGTCGTCACAAATAGTTCTTTCATGTCCGGCTTTCGTCTCGGCTGTGAGAGTGAGACCAGCTTTCGGATCCAAAACAAGGGGTTGATGTTCCTTTCATCCGATGCGCTCAACCTCCATCCCGATTGTTTGTGTCTTGCCGTGTCAGTCTTCGCTCCAAAGGCTGGCCATAGCGTGATGGAGTCTCCTTTGTCGATCAATCGGTCCGGGGTGACTCTGAGAAGTGTCAGATCTTGGACTCTTCGCCCAGATGCCATGATGAGTAGTATGGCCGTCCTCCTTGACACGTCATACAGGCTGTTCCTTGGCGGGTTTTCACGTAGCCACTCCACCACTACTCGGGGGTTCCAGATCGGGGGTCTCTCAGTGCATCCACCAGAAACCGAGATGGCTTTAAGGACGTGCCTGACGAGGAAGTTCGAGCTAATCTTATCTGCATCAAGAGCTGGGCCACAGAAGGATACGATTGCCGATTTGTGGACCAATATTGTTCGAGGGGCTAGCCCTTCGTGGATGAACAGGTTGGCCAGATATCTTGCCACTGTTGCAGGGGGAGGGTTATGAGGTTGGACAGAATGCGTGGTACACCATCGCTGCCACCTATCCCAGGCCGGCTTGTAGGTGTTCAGCGTTGAGCCTCTCCAGCCAGATCTGAACAGCTGCTGTTCCTCCTGGCTCCAATCCGCTATAGCCTGTTCCCACCCACTGCTATTCTCCAAACTTCCAGTTGGAGGTCCGACACCCTCGGTGGGGGAAACCCTGTCGACGTATCGATCAGGACGCTCTTCAGATCTCTTACGCTTATTGGCCCTCCCTTTGCTCGTTGTTTGAGATCGGCCCTCCAGAATGTCTTCTCCCATCTTGGCACAACTAGGAGAATGGTGCCTCTTGCCAGGTTCAAGTGCGCCAGTACTCTTGGGACGAGATTCGGCGGCGGAAATACCCAGGCCAGCTCGTAATCCCAATGCTGACTGAATGCGTTGAGATAGGAGGCCGAGCAATCGGTTGAGTCTAGCGACACGGAGTTTGGCACCACATGGGCGGTGGCCGATGCGAAGAGGTCGATCTGAGGACGTCCCCATATTCGGAATATTTCCTCTGTCGCTTGTTCCAGGAGGTGCCATTCCGGGAGTGGTGTCCCCCGAGAGAGTCGGTCCGCAATCCCGTTGTATCTCCCTGGAATGTACTGCGCTGTCAGAGATATTTCCTGCTGGTCGATAAACTCTAGGAGGTCTCGAGTTATCTTCAGAAGGCCCAATGATCTTGTCCCCCCCCCTCCTTGTTGATGTAAGTCACTACTGTCTTGTTGTCTGTCTGCAGTAGGGTCTTCGTTCCTCTTAGCAGGTAAGCGTGATCCCTGATCACTGCGTAAACCGCGAAGGCTTCTTTCTGGTTGGAATGCCACCGCATCTGCTCTGGGGTCCACTGGCCTGATATCGTCTTGTCGTCCACCTGGCCGCCCCAACCTGCGTCCGCTGCGTCTGTAGTCAGGAAGTGGGAGAAGGGTGCTTCGTGTATTGGGCAGGACTCCCCTACGGCCTCCAACCACCACTCTAGGTCTTGCCGAACCGCGGCAGGAAGCTCCACTTGTCTGGATGGCTCGTGCCTCTGCAGCTGGCGGCTGAATCTCTGCAGTCTTCGGCAATGCAAACGACCCCGAGGGGTGGCGAAGTTTGCGAAGTTGAGTCTCCCCAAGAGGCCTAGAACCTGCTTGGGGGAGCAACTGCCGTCCTCGATCGGGCGGCGCAGTACTTGGCGAAGGCCAGAGCACTTGCGGTCCGAGAGGGATTTCTGGTTGGCTTCGGTGTCCCAAGTTATGCCCAGAAACTCCAGCTTTTGGGTAGGTATAAGGATACACTTGTCGCGGTTGGTGCACCAACCCAGATGCTGGAACAGATTGACCGTCTCTACTGCCTGGGTCGCTAGCAGGTCCCTTGACTGATTGGCCAGAAGGAAGTCGTCCAGGTAGACTACGGTCCTTATTCCTCTCTTCCGCAAGAGTCCCGCTAGCCAGTTTGACAGCGTTGCGAACATTCTCGGGGCTGATGACAGGCCAAAGGGCAGGCAGGTCATCTGGAGAAGTTCCCCTTGGTAGTATAGTCTCAGGAACTTTCGGTGCGATTCCGCTATTGGTAGGTGAAAGTATGCCTGGGTTAGGTCGATTTTCACCAACCAATCTTTGGGCTGGAGGAAGTCTGGGACCCGAAAGTGGTTGAACAGCTTGAAGGGTTTCGCCTCCACAAAGGCATTCAACGCCTTCAGGTTGAATATCGGCCTTAGGGAGTTGTCCGACTTCGGAGTTAGAAACAGATTTGAGATGAAGCTCGGAGAATGATTTGCTCTTTCCAGCACGCCTGACATCTTCAGGGCCTGAATGTGACTCGACATGTCTCGAGACTCCTTCGTGCTGAAGCTGCTCAACAGCTGCCTGGTGGGGAAGACTAACGGAGGTTTGGCCACAAAGGGGATTCTCGCGCCCTTGAGGATTCTCAGCACTATAGGTGGTGCCCCGAACTCCTTCCACGTGCTTTGGAACCTCCTCAAGCGTCCTCCCCAGAACTGGTTGTTCAGCCTCGCGTCATCTTCTACCTCTGCGGCTACGGTCACCAGCGGGTTTTCGGCCGTGGTCTGAGTTCCGGTTAGGTCTCCTGTTCGGGTTCCCTGAGCCTCGCTCCCTGTGCCTCGGCTCCGGCAGAAAGGGCTTACGGGACTGGAGGTATCCCTGGTTCGGAGCTCGACGAGAAGTTGACGGCTGGGGCTGAGATGTTGACGGTTGGGCCAGGTTTCGGGTTGCGGGCGAGACCATCACCTTCTCCTGGCCCCCCGTTCTTTAGGATATACGCCGATAGCTCTTCCCTATTGAACAAGTATCCCGAGCTTGGAGGGATTTTGGCCGCACCTTCTCGCACGAAAGGGTCTTTGAAGCCCTCCAATATGGCCTTTCTCCGGTTCAGTATACACTCTGCCCGTCTGCCGCACACAATCTGCAGGATGTCGTCCGAAATCTTATTGTACGGAGCATCGCTGGTGAACATCGACTGAATCCGCTCGAAGAGAGCCGAAGCGGACAGATCCGTGCCGGTTCGGATGCCCAATTCACCAGCGATTGCATCCCGTCTCTCAGGGTCTCTCTCTGGGCGAGCAAGGCGTTTGAAAGCGCGGCGAGCGATCTTTCCAGCAAGCCAGTATGGGTCGGCGCGTTATCGATCCTTCTAAAGTCATCGTTCCGACAATTCCACAAATGTGGGAGTCGCCGCGTAGGTTCTCTGCGTTTCCGCATAGCGAACGCCTGACCACTCGTCGGAATCGAAGTGTTGCAACTTCGATATCTGTTCGATCCGCTTCGGGTCCGCTCTCGGTACTGGCGGCTCCTTCACGACCGTGCTGAGCTTGCCGAACTCCAGCGTATTCTTCGCCCTTCTGAGGCTCGGCGGCGGCTGAATAAAGGACGCATTCGCGTCCTCCACGCTGGGCTCGCTCGCGGCCACGTGTTCCGGCGTTGGCGGCGTTGTTGATGCAGGAGCCGCGCCGCCCGCTAACAAGGCCTCCGTCAGAGCAGTCACCTGTTTTAGCAGGTGGTCTACACGCGGGTCGTATGCTACGCGGCGTCTCTTTCGACTCGGTTCTTCGAAAGAAGATCCGTCATTCGAGGATACCGGCGAAGGAGCTTGCTCGTCCGCCATCTTGTTAACAAATCGTTTGACGAAATTCACGGGATTTACACTAAAATATCAACGTCCTGTCGCACTATGTTAAAAATTTGTATAGTCTAATGTTTGTTAACCTAGGGATCAAAAATTAAGGGGGTAGATTGCAATAGAAACACAAAAAAAATCACAACAAAAGTTGGCGTGTCTAGACGCGTGCAAATGGCGCGAAACAACGACGTTATATGAAAGAAAAACCGTTGCGCCGACGTAACCGGAAACAGGGATACCAGCGGGAATAAATTGTGTCGCAAACAGGGAATCAGAGGGGGTAGGAACGCGTGTCTAAGTGCCGAAACAGCAGGCTGTTCTCTCATAATGGATTCCAGGCGTCGAGACGGAACACAAAATAAATAAATAAACGAGACGTAGGTATACGTCGGTGGTGTGGGCAAAGGGAGAAAGAAGTGCATGACGGTTATCCGTCAAACGTCAAATATAAAAACATTCCAACAATATTTCTCTTTCTATGGTCCAACGCGACAATTTTGCTATAATTTTACATCAGGACGCTGTGGGAGAAGAAATTAATATGTGCGTATGAAATAATATTTTTTCAATAAGCTTTATACATGCGAATTGCGAGGTTACGTTTGCGGCAGAGCGAAGCTGTCAGACCAGACCGCCCAGATCGTAAAACACATAAAAATTGCTGACCTCGTATTACTGAATAAAATTGTAAATAATTATTACAACAGTTCAGAACTAACGCAGATAATTTTTTTATCCCTTCCAGGAGCACTAGACAAAGTATATCGTTTCATTGTGACAATGTTAGTGTAAATTATCTCTATAGCTCACCTATTAGAAGGCTCCATAGGTTAGGAAACGAGTATGGCTACCTATCGGATGTTTTTTCGGAAACACTAGCCGCCTACAAGAAAGCTCTTCTGGACGAATTTGGTCGTTTATAATTATTAGTTATTGATGTCATCTCTATCTCTTGTTTTTAGATTTTTGAATTTTACATTTCATTTTATTTTACTGTCATTTTTATTGCTTCTTGAGTTTCAGATTTGATTTGTTTACAATTATTTCATTTTGTTGTAATTTTGTTGCATCTTGAATTTCAGACATAATTATTTTAATTTGTTGTAGTTTTATTGATTGTTGACTTTCATGTTTGATTTGATAATTATTATTTCATTTGATGTAATTTTGTTATACCTACTTTGTGTTATTCACTTAATGTTTTATTTTTCTTTATATATCAATTTATTAATAGTTTTTGATAGAATTATACCTTATCTCCTTTTTTTATTATTACCTATCAATATATACATCTTTATATACATTTTTTTTTTAATGGTACGTTATACCGTGTATTAAATAAATAAATAAATAAATTTACTTTGACAGAGATACGTGAAAATATAGAAATCTTCTTACTTGAGTACGACGAACACCGAACACTGATGTATAGGTACCTACGTTTCGTTTATTTTTTATTTTTATTTTCGTCTATTAAGAGTTGGGATAAAGATCTTACATCCCGATATTTATTTTTTCGGAATTCGGGCGAAAATGTAATTTTAAATTAGTAATCCTCGGTGACTGCGTTCAAAACATTTTTTTAATTCTTTTGCTTACCTTTGCTTTAATACCTGATATCTTCCTTACAACACTGCCCCCGCGTTCGTTTAATAAATTTCGCAGTCAATGTGTTGACTGTCACCATTATCGTCTGCCGACGGCCGTAACGAGCGTCGGAAAATGTGACACCCGTTGACGTGTTATTCCAATAAGGAAACTGTGCGCAAATAATGACTAGAAATACTAGTCGTTTCTTGGTAATGTCTATTCAGCAATTATTTTCCTCTTGCGGGCGGCCACAACGCGCCGCTTGCGGTTTGTGAGGTCTACCGCACCTGTGTGCATTATACAGGTGTCTAAAAGCTGGTAACAAAAATGTCGACAGTTAAAGCGATCGTCTAGCAGAATGAGCAAATTTCACAATTTTTTCTCATATCTTCTCTTGCGTTTTCCACAAAAAAAATCCACAAAGAAATAAAATATTTTTAAAAAACAGTATTTTTTAAAACACAAATTGCAAGCAAAAAAACTAACAGATTTTGCTATAATTGAAATAATTTTAAGATAATCGTTTACTTTGTAATATTATTAAATAAAAAATCCATCTCAACAGGCCGTTCAGTCATAAAAGGCCCACAAAGTGGAGCAATTTTCTTCATTTTTAAAACATCGAAGGTTCGGTAATTTATTAATCAATTATATAATTTAGTTTGTGACATTTTAATAAAATATTCGTATTTAAAATATATGTAACCTGACGAATAAATTTTTAAATGAGATATTTCCATACAAAAATGTGATAAAAAACGCAAGAGAAGATGTGAGAAAAAATGGTGAAATTTGCTCATTCTGCTAGACGATCGCCTTAAGGAGATAAACGACGCCAAATATTGCATTTTCCTTTTCAATATATCTGACCTACCTTCTATAAAACCACAGTATACTAAGAACAGTAATACGTCTTCATACAAACTGGCCGCTGCCCATTAGAATGTGTGCGTGCGTGCTCGGCGCCGTGTACGCACGCACTGTGACGCACACATTGACATAGAATATGGGGGCACAAGGCGGCGGCGGTAAGGGCCGTGCCTTCGGTGCCATTCGCGCTCGCAGCCGCCGCTTTAGAAAAAAAATGCGCTTCCTGAAAAAAATGCCTTTTTTATGTTTGTGGCGCTTTACTAAAAAGGTGTTTTGATTATCACAAAGACTGTGAGTTTTTAAAAGTCTACGTTGATGTTAATCAGCGTAGACTGCAATTTAAGTGCAGAAACTAGGTATACTAATTACAGAAATTTTCGGGTTTCGTGTCTACCTTATGCGTCGGAATCTCAGACGCTACGAGTAAAGTGACAACCCTAGCGTCAACGCATTAGTAGGCTAATAACTCGCCGACAGGCCGGAGATAAACTACTGATCTGGGTATACTGTGATAAAACGTTGGAGTATCATGAATGTAACTTATATCGATATCGAATATTAAAAATTCATTCGCTTTAATACAAGTCGAGTGAAATTAATCAAATCGCATTGAAATTTAAAACGGATTTATTGTGCAAGGTTTTGATCATTTTATTTGACTGTAATAAAGCAAATTAATTTTTAATATTACCTACATATGTGGGGTATAAAAGCAAAGGCAGCAATATCAAAAAAATGTTTGAATGGCGTCACCGAGGATTACACCCAGTGTAAAGAATATTTTCTATTCAAAATTGAATGAAGAAAACTCCCCCGAAGTTTTTACTTCTAGCCATGCGACACCCTGTATATAATTTGTAATTGAATCGATATTTTAATAAATCGTTATTAATTAATCTGCGTGGTAAAAATAAACAATAGTACTTTTGACTCTCACAGCGTTAACTTTGTGATTAGGCATAATTTTAAAAAAATGTGTAAACCACTTTGATTAATTCAATGTCGAATGGTTTCAAAATAACTCTATCTTCATAAAGACGGACGCACACAAATTGATCCATAAAATCTAAAATGCAAATAATGATTCGCTGATTCGCGTGGTCATCGAGCGTGGACCACCTAACTACTTCTTCTACTAAACCTAAAAAACTAAACACTTATCTTGATATTATTGCCAGGTGAATGTCTTCCATTCCAAATTTTGGAAAGAAACGTTCCATTTTTCACTTTTTGATTGCATTCTAGGACCCTAAAGATAAAATACGTCACCACCGCAAAAAAAATATAATTAAACAACAAAATAAATGCACATTTTTACAAAATACATGAAAAAAGCCTTTTGCTTAAAAAACAAACATTTATCTACTTTATATAATAACCAAATGTAAAACTAAAAATGTTTAAACAAGTAAATAAATAAAAATTGAAGACACACTTTTATACGCTTTCTTTGCATACATTCGTAATCAATTTTTTAACGTCACCAATGCAGTATTCAAATTTAAACTGCTTATCAAACATAAAAATTTCGCTGTCTGTCCGTCCGTCCGTCTGTCTGTTCCCGTTCTGTTGTCTGTTCGTGTAACGACCATAATTTCGTTCGAATCTACGGCAAAAAAAATCAAATTAAGCGGCAACGACAGCGATGTTGCTATCGCCGAGCCTGCATTACCCGTCAAAAATTCAGTACATATAGGACTTAGCAAAGACGCGAACCATTTCATGTTCCGCCCAATCGCCAGGGTTTAGAATAATACGACTAACTACCGGCAGGGGAAATATAAAAAAAGTTTAAATGTTTTGATAAAAGTCGTTATTACTATTTCATGGGTGTCGGCTCTAAATAAGTGATACTTATTCTTTAGGAACATAAAAATTTACTGCTGAGTGCTCAAAAATATTGGAGAATTATTAATTTTATATTATAATGACCAATAATGATCAAAACATGTCGAAAATGGTTTAATAATGTATAGTAGTGATGGGTCCGCTCTGTACTCACTACTACACTACATTGAAGTGCACACTTCGCACGTTTTGAAGTGTAGTGCACACTACAAACACTAAAGTTATTGAAAGTGTAAATTTCAAATAGTACACTTCATTTCAAAGCGAACACTACAAAGTTCATACACTTTTTTTCGTGAAATTTTTGGGAAGTTGATGTAGCTAAACGAAGAAATTCTCCCTGGAAACCGTAACAACCCCCCCCCCCATGGTTTGAAAATTTTTTGGACTTGAATGAAGGAATCTGGCTGGCGACCTTTTTTTTTTAGCACGCCAAGTTTTAATTTGGGAAAAAAATATTAACTCACTAGTACTAAATTACATCATTTCATTACACTTCACTTCATTAATACTACAATTACTTCATTTCAGTACTTCACTTCATTAATACTACAATTACTTCATTACTTCACTTCATTTCGTGGTACTACAATTACTTCACTTCAAGTAGTTTTTACCACAATTGTAGTGTACACTTTGTAGTCTTCAAACTGGTGAATGTGTGTGTGTTGTAGTCTTCATTTTGAAATGTAGTTTTTCCCTTCACTAATGTATAGCCATCCGCTTTACGTCAGCATTAAAAATTGGTGAAAAATCAATTAGAAGATTCCACCGCAAACAATAAATTAAGAGAGAGTTAAATAACAGCATGTAAAAAATAACCTAGCCTACCTTGGTTTGACCTAACCCGCCTTTCTTCCGTAACTCAAACAACATAATGTTTATGTCGCCACTATTAGTATGTTGAAATAATACGATAACGTCATGATGAAATGTGTTGATGCAAAGGAAATTGTGCACCACGTACACATGTTTAAGTTACAAGATAAGGTTAATTCCTCGATAAGGCGACAGGTAATCCAGAGATTAAAAGCATTGAGCTGATTTTTGCGAAAATATATACATACTAGCAACGCGGCGTTGCACGGGTTATGGATTAAGTTGAAAATAAATTTGGGGAGGAAAAAAGATTCTATTGTTTTATAATAATAATAAACTTTATTATTCCAGTATGTGGGGAGGTTAGTGCAATCCCGCACATTTCATATAGGTATATATATATTAAATTATGTTTTTTTTGTATGCTAAAATTATACAAATTTTGGTTGGACTGTGCCTGTCTCACTAGAGAAATCTGTGTCGAGACAAGCAGATGATACAAGTGATACATTAGAGGGTACGAATATATAAATAGAGATTATCACATGCGGGTACATAATAAGTAAGATATTTAAATAAATAAAGTATACTTATAGAAAAAACTAGCTGTGCCCGCGCGACTTCGCACGCATAGATTTTTAGTACACTGTTTGGATCGTCATAGAACTTTCGCGAACCTTCTAAAACATTCTCCTTCCAGAACTTTCAAGTAATTTGTCGAATGTACAGGAGCCTTCTAAACACACCGACACATTCCGCCACTCAGTTTAGATAGAACTTTCGGGAATTTTCTAGAACCTTCTCCTTCCAGAACTTTCTAGAACAGGTTCTTACAGAACCTTCTAGTCTCACCGGCACAGTCGGCGCACCTATTTTGAAACAATCTGAAGCATTTGCGGCCTTCCCATAACAAAGCAATGTGCCAGGAAGCACATTTTCGTCACCCACTCCAACCCACGCACAGCCACCCCCATCAAACTCGCATATTTTCGATGTGAGACCAAGGGCTATCCACCACCATAACCACCGGTGGGTGGTTGTGGTTGGTTGTGGAGAAAACTTGGCGGGTAGGGAAACACACGGGTTTCTTTATATATATATTGATTATTCAAATAAATAAGGCATACAGAATATGAAGACGTGGTGCGAAGCGAAAAAGTAAGTATCAAAGTAATAATTATTCACATAAAAAGTAAGCATTGGTAAATAAATAGGATGTATAAAAGAAAAACGAAGATAAGTTTTGCAAAGCCTCTAATAAAAACAATGTTTCAATTCAATTCAATGCCGTAAAACTGCTGTGCAGTTTGGCATATGTATAATGTAATAAATATCAAAAAATTAATAACTATATAAAAAAAGAAATCGAGGCTGGGATGGGATGTCCAGGGGAGAAATGTGGCCTATGTTTTCCGCCGGGTCCTCAGGAATATGTATGCAAAATTTGGTTCCGATCGGTCGAACGATACAGATGTGCATGAAAAATATATCAGCAGGAGGGGAGGAAAGGGAGAGGAGGAAATGCCGCATATATTACCCGCCAGGTCCTTAAGAATAAGCATGCAAAATTTTCAAACGGTGTAGATTTGTATAGAGAACAGACAGACAGACATTGAGTTTCATAGGTATAGATAGAGTAGGAGTCAGCGACCGCCAGACTTATGTCATAGTATCAAACCTGAAATATTTTCTGTATAAGTACACTATAGTACGTTAGAAGGTTTAGACACTGTTGGAAACACTTCCAGAGCGCATCCTTTGGAATGATATTCAGCTGTGCAGTCGCGTAACGCGCAAAAACGTTCAAGGTAAGAGCCACGTTAGGGCTACATGGATTTGTATCTGAGACAACTGTTGTCTAGTACCGATGGTTGCACGTCGAATTTAGAAAAATCGGCTACTAATCAGATATAAATCTCAAATAACGTTTAATGTGTCACCGGTTAAAATAACAACACTAATGTTTAACATCAATAAAATTTGTCATATCCAAAAATCCGCTGCAGATAAATATGTTAGTGGAGATTTTTTCCTGTACAAGTTCTTAATCAATCCGATTTTTCCAACGACTCCGACCTGCATGTCCTAAGTTTTCGAAATGAAATAATAACCTTTAATTAATATTTTATTATAAAGGGTGTAACAGAGCTAGTCCACAATGCTTTGCCTTGATTACGAGTCGAAAACGTTCAAGCAACCATGACCATGACAGTTACGGAGATATGCGACACCAAAGTTAGCATTTTTTCAATATTTCCGACTTATTTTTTGTAAAACTTTGAACATCACAGTAACTTAAATCGGATATGAAAAATTCATTCCCTTTTATACAAGTCAAATGAAATGATAAAAACCTTCCAATTACAATTGTATTTTCTTCGGGGTTTTTATCATTTTATTTAACTTGTATTGAAAAAATGTTTTTTTTATTGTAAAAAATAAGTCAGAAATATTTAAAAAATAATGTAAACCTTGATATTGCATAACTCCATAACGTTCAAGTATTACATAAGCAGAAAAGGGGGGCGGGGGATCTTAGTTTAGCTTATTTTTGATGACATGGGGGACGGGGGGGTCTGAATGGTGATTACATCAGCAATATTTATTTACTTTTTCTAATTTTTCAGCAAAATTTAGTAGATTCTGATTTGAACACACGTGGCAACCCTACTTGTCTATACTCGAAAGTGAAAAGCATGTTCAGGGATTCCCCACAATAATTGATATTGCTTACTCGCTCTCACGCGTTGTTTTATAGTTAAGTTAGAAAGAACCGAGGAAGGTAAATTACTGCGCGCGCTATTCATATTTATCTGTTTTTCATCTTTTTTTTTTACATTTTGTATATACTGATTTCAACACAAAATATGGCAACCCTACTTGTAGGCAGGCGCGTGCAGCGAGAACAAGAAGCATGACTTTTATTTAAATATATATTTGGAAGAAAAAAATCGAAATTGAATATTTATCTGGCAGAATATTATGAAATATTAAAATCTGAATATTACGTTAATT
>JADDOH010008669.1:0-21442 GCA_016648135.1 Agrypnia vestita | reverse complement strand
TTTAATTGATTCAGCAACATTATAGATTGACATTTAAAAAAAATATTGATTATATTATTTTTATATATCTACTTTTTATTTAATTTAATTATTTACACCAACATGTTTCAGAAAAGCCTTTCAAAGGGAGTCAGTGAGGGAAGGTGAGGGGGCGCGGGGGGGGGCTGAAAGGAGGGGGAAAGAGAGAGATAAGAGGAAAGACCAAGGCAGAGTAAGATGAAGAGATTGAGAGAGATAGAAGAGGAGAGATATAGATATAGACATAGGAGAGAGATAGGAGGGAAGTAGAGAGATGAGATAGATATATTAGATATATAGAGTAGATAGATATTATATAGATATATATCGAGATAAGATAATATTATACGATAGTTATAATCAATATTTTTTTAAATAAAATTTAATTGGTTTTAGAAACAAAACTGATAAAACCAATATTTTTAAAATAATAGCTTTTAAAAACGTGCTACAAAACAAAACAAATATTACACAATATATAAATCTCGATTTCTGAGTAAAAACATTGTAAACGTTGATCAATATAATAATTTATTTTATCAATTTGACTTCATATTTACTTCGCGCGAAAATCTAATAACTTATTTAATAATTCATATGATTACGAACATTCGAATTACAGACTTAATTGCATTATTTCAACAATCCCAAAATTGTTTGAAAGTCTAGTTTTGGACACAATTGTAATTCACATAAAGTACATACTCGTAATTAGTCTATGCCAACATGGTTTTGTTTCCGGCAGACAGACTCTAACAAATTGTGTAACGTACGAAAATTACTTATAATTAGTTCATTAACAATGAAATATTAGGTTGATTATCTGTATACTGATTTTGGTAAGGCTTTCGATACAGAATCTTGCATTATTTTTTTATATAAATTGCAAAAACTAGGAATCAGAGGCAAATTACTTTCATGGCTTTAATCTAACTTATCTGATGCAGATGCTTAGTGTACAAATCCAATCATACCTGTCTTATAGATTCATGGCTACAAGTGATGTCCGATAGGGATCACACATGGGTCCTTTAATATTTTGGTTGTATTATAAATGATACTGTGGATGTGTTTACAGACGTCGAAATTATCTATACATATATAATTCTTTTCTACGAGTGTACGTCACTGAATTCCTCCTAAACGGTAGGACCGATTTTAATGAAATTTTTTGTATGCGTTTGAGTGGGTCCCTGCATGGTTTAAATTCATAATTGAATTCGGTAGGTGGCGCTGCAGTCGGGTTCTAAAATTTATGCCACCCAAACGAAAAGCTAACGTTCGGGCAGGACAACTTCTATCGGATCCTCTAGTTTAATATATTATATTTTATTTATTTATACAGTAGATACATAATGTTTTTTACAATAAATTGATTCTATGTTACAACATTTTTACAAACATAATACTCCCCATAATATGAGTCAAAGCTCGAGCTTAAGGGAGGAGTATTTACAAGCTAAATTAAAGTATGAAAGCACAAACCATTTAGAAGTAGTAATTTTTTTTTATTATACAGAAACCATTTAAGACATGTTGTGGGCAATGTTACAATTCATTGTTGTCCAAAATCGAGGATTTGACTTCTTTCTTAAACTGTTCGTATTTTGGAATGTTCCTTTCTTGAAATTTATTTTGCGACAACAATTTATAACTCCCAAGTATGTGTAATGATGTTGTGCCATGGTGTAAATCTGTAAATCGTTTCAGTGATTGTTATATTCTATAAGTTTTTTTTTAAATTTAGATAAATGATACATAACGAATAGACTTACTTTAAATATAATTAAATGACAAAAAATTACTTCACTTTAAAATTACTTAAATGATGTGTCATATTGTATATAAATACTACTCTTTGAACAATAAAACTCTCTCTTTAAATATAAGTAAATGACTAAAAATTACTTCACCTTAAAATTACTTAAATGAAGTGTCACATTGTATATAAATACTACTCTTTAAGCAATAAAACTCTCACCGAAGATTCACAAATTAATGATCCGGGTGTACTCTTTGATACCAACTTTTCATTTCTTTCATATATCAATAATATATACAATACAGCTAATAACTCCCTTGCATTTATATTGAGAATAGTCAAGGTTTTCAAATCTTTCACACGATTTTGATATTATATAATGCTCTGTGAGATCTTAAGTATTTTTCACTTATTATAATGTATAATACATGTACGGGCCACAGAGAGAATTCAGGATAAATAAAAGGAATCTCCATTTTAAGTGAAATCTACAAATTTCTTCAATTAATTACAACACGATGAAATAACTTAATATCCTTATTTACAGATATAAATAAATTAATATACTTAGGGTACGCGCGCATTAGCGTTTTTTCGCCACGCGGCGAAAAAACGTAGCGGCATAATGTCGCGCCGCAGCGTTGTAACAAAGGGTTTTGAATCGTATTGCGCGCACTTAGCGGCAAAAAAACGCAGCGGCGAAAAATCTGTGAAATGTTACAACTCTCTTGCGGCGCGGCGGTCGGCGGCAAAAAAACGCTTCTTTTTGGCGCTGCGGTCAGCGGCAAAAAAACGCATCTTTTTCGGCGCGCACTACGCGCTGTTTCGCTGTACCATACAATATTTTATGTGAAAGTACAATGGCTACAAGCAATAATTCTGCTGATGTAGATGAAGATTTTAATATTGAAATGCTAATTACGAAAGTTGAGAGAAGAATACCATTGTATGATATTACTTCAAAAGAATATAGTGATAGAAAAATTAAACATTTCTGAATGGAGTATTTTTATACGTGATAGAAGGTCCGACTAGTTTTAAAAGTTCATAAAATATTTTTTATTCATTCGATAATATTGGAAGAATTTTTCGGGGTAATCGTTAAGTTCTCCAAATATTTTAAAGAACTGCCCGTTGTCCAAATGATCAGCGGCATTATGCCGTAGTGCGCGCGCCTGCTGTTTTCGCCGCGCGTCAAAATGTCGCAGGTTTTTTCGCCACGCGACGAAAAAACGCTAGTGCGCGCGTACCCTTAATGATGTATCCTATAACAACTCTAAAAAGGAAATTAATATACTTAATGATATATTCTATAACAACCCGACTGCTTTCAAAACATACATGCAGCAATTTCTGAAAATATGCACCGTATGCACACAAATAAGCAAATAAATTACACATAGGACACCAGAAGGAAAGGAACTGTGACGTAAGAAAGTCATGAGCGTATACAGTGAGGTTGCGAGGTAACCTTGACGTAAATATTCTATAGGCGTGCTGCAAGGGTCTTCCCAGCGCGCCCCCCCGGATGGGAGTACCCTTCAGGTGAGAGGGATGGGCTCAAAGCGTACCGAGCAAATAAGCATGTCATAGAGAGATTATTATTCGAGTAGCAAATCTCATCACGTTGACACAGGTAGAAGCAATTATTTTATTAAAGGCGGCCCTACTCGTTCACAGCTTGGTCGTGTCAATGTTGAAACAGGTTGAGATCTGACACGCAAAATGTCGTCTGTTGTGTTTCTCCGAGAGACGGTATTTTTGCTAATTTGCGGTTCAAGAGAGTGAAGTGAGGAAGGAGGAGGAAGGAACTCGCTCATCCGGCAGGAGCCTTTGTGCTCCGCGAGGACCCGCCACCGGAACCCTACCCCGGGCTAGCGGCGGCCGGCGACGTCGCGGTTTGTTAAGTAATTCACAGTCAACTTCAGAGAACCGTGTTCGCCGGTGCGTACACGTGTGTGGCGAAAATCAGCTGATTGGAAACCTCGTTTCTGTGAAAATTTTTGTTTTGTTTTCAATGAAGACACATCATAAGGAGGGACAGTGAATGACGCGCCGGTCCTGCTTGTTAGTTGAAATAAAATGTCAACCTGGAGTAGGACCGATGTGGAAGCTTTTGCTCTTAGAACGGTCCTGGGTAAGCGGTGGTATTACTCACTGATTGGATACATGCTCAACGTACTAATACGTAGCGAGAATACAAATATACAATTGACATTTTTTAAATCTTGGCCAACGCCCTTTCCTTTTCACTCTCATGGCGTTTAAGATTTTGTTGTAAACTAGCTCTTTCTACTCCATATGCTGGTCTGTCTATCTTTTACTGTCGTGTAATTTTATATTGTGTTCTCTTTCATAAGTACTGATATATTGTTGTCTCACTTGTTTGTAATTTGTCACTCTATCTTTCTATATTTTGTCATTATCGTGTAATTTTATATTATGTCTCTTTCATATGTTCTCGTATATTATTGTCTCTCTTTTTTCTATGTAATTTTATATTTCGTCTCCCTCATTAAGTATATATATATAAGTGCACTACTTTGTATTTATTGTTTAATTATTAAGTTGCCCTGATGAAGCTTAAGTTTAAGCGAAACCGGTTGGCACAATAATAAATCGTGGTTTAATACAAAGAAAAGTGTTTTTATTTATTTTAGTAATTCAAATATATTCGAATAAGAGTTGTGTTAAATATTATCCATGTAATCATAGTAAATGCAGAATAAGACATACTTATTCTATGTTATCGCATTAAATACTGCAGAGGGTAAGCTTTTTAGAGATATGTTGATTTTATGACTGCGTTCAAACAGGTAATCCCTAGTTAGGCAGTCAAAGTGTAATACTTCAAGTTTGTGTTTACTGGGGTATTATGCCGTGTTGTTACGACCTTTCGGGCCGACGTTTCGGATCCCATTGCAGGGTCCATCATCAGGGCTGATGTGACATCAGCCCTGATGATGGACCCTGCAATGGGATCCGAAACGTCGGCCCGAAAGGTCGTAACAACACGGCATAATACCCCAGTAAACACAAACTTGAAGATTCTGAGTGGCCGTGAAAACCTAAGAACATTCTTAAAGTGTAATACAATACAAAAAAATAAGATATGAATAAAAACTATTATTATTGTTATTATGCTTTATCTTAAATATCTAAAATAAATCTAAGTAAGCATTAACTACTTTAGTTCGACTTTAATGTCACAATGCACTATAAAACGTGTAATCGTATGACTTTAATGTCATATGACACATGCGTATATTTTGTAGATTTAATTGACATTACATTATAAGTTATTGGTAATATAAAAAAAAATTAACTGTATTAATGAGAAAGTCGAAAAATAAGAAGTATATGTTTGTCGTGGCAATATTTTTATAAACTAGCAACGAGCACATTTCAGAACCTTCGCTTTTTAATAAATGCTACATCTGCTTTGGGGAAACATTGAAAATAAATCAAATACTTTCGGATTGAAACAATCCATTTCCTGCGCACATAAAATTCATTAACATTACTTCTAAAATTACGATGTACAAGCTGCACCTGTATAGGTTGCTTCATTAGCTAATATATGTATAGTATGTCTAGCGGTGCGAAGTTAATGGCGTCGTCTGGTGTTTTTTGATACATTTTTTGGTCCTATTTGTGTAAGAAAAATATAGACTTTCCCGTCAAGCGGTAGATGTACAGAACCAGATACTACAAATACAGACATTTTGGTCATTTTTAAGATATGTTTAGGCAATTCTTTCCTAACATAGAGCAACTATGTGTTTCCCCCTAAAAAACTGCAACGAAGAATCTGTCATCAAGGTCCAATACTTAAAGAGGGGGGTGTGGCGAACCTGCGGACCGCTGGGAGACGATCAGACCTTGCGGGAAAACGAAAGGTTCCATTAAAGATGATAGACCCCGCCGCTCGGGCGTCACATTCGGGAAGGCTTCTACTAACAATAATTAGCATGAGCAGCGGGCGAGAGGAGCATCGCGGGCGGCCCGCTCACCCCGGCAGCCTCCTCGCGGAGGGAGGGAAGGTCCTTTGGCCGCTCTCCGCTTTGGGAAAAACTGGTTCTCACCGAGGAAAAGGAATGCGCTCCATAATGAAGCGACTGGCTCCACAGAGCGAGGAAGCATTACGACGCCCACTCGGATAACGGGGTGAGATGTGTCCCGAGAATAGGCAACCAGCACATCCCTGCCGCAGTACCATCTCGAGCGATGATTGAAAAAAACCGACACATCCGACACAAGTATACAATTGGGTGTGTACCCAGCATAGAAATAACTAATTATTTTAAAATAAATTTTTACATAATTTTAAATAAAAGTCCTCATTCGTTAAACCTGCCTGTTATAACATTGCTTTATTATTTCTCACGGAAAATCTTGTAAAATCAATAAAATAAACCAATGAACGATATAACATAAAAATTTAATACAGTCGAACCTCTCATAACGAGTAATTCGAATAACAAGCAAAAAAAAAATTGCGAAAAAATTAACGAGCGACATTTCGCATAACGAACAACGCACTTGCGAGCCGGGACTTCCGCGTCAGTGCATCAGTCTGTACTTATTTTTTTATAAACTTGTGTTCAGACATTACTTGTATTTTTTTGTGCAAATTTTAATAACCCTTGCAAAAATGTACCCGGAGAAAAAACCACAAGAAGACAGCCATAAGAGAATAAAAATAGCTGTAGAAATGAAATGTAAAATCAGTGATAAGCGAGAACGAGGTGTGAGGGTAGCTGAACTAGCGCGCATAGGAAACTGTTGCATCGTACATTGAGAAGCATCATCCTAATGAAGAGATGGCTATGCGTGTTACAAATTTATTCAATGATAATGCTGTGTCACATTTTCACCAAATTTTGAAGCGTCGGCAAAAAACGTCCCTAGACAGCTTTATAGTAAATTTTTAAAAATTATTTGTCATAAATTCATAAATAATTAGCTAATTTCGATTTTTTAAATTGTTTTTTCAAATTGAAATCGCATTCCAGGTTGTTACGATTCTTTACAATTTACAAGTAGGTATGTATGTAATTTTATTCGAATAACGTTAAAAATGAATATTTTTTCGGCATGGAACGCATTATCGTGTTTTGCATTGATTTATATTGGAAAATTTGTCTCGCTTAACGAGTGTTTCACATAAGGAGCAAGATTCTGGAACGAATTACGGTACGAGCATGCCGAAAATGCTTCACTGCGATACCTCGCGGTCGCGGTTTAGCTCGCTACCTCGATGTCACCTCCATGTAAAACAAACAAATGCTAGTAGATACGCACGCACATGCCGAAAGATACCTCACCGCGATACATCGCGGCCTACATGGAGGTTTACCTCAATGCTTACGTGAAAACAAAATATTTTGTTTTTACATCGCGGTCAACCGCGAGCAGCGTTGTGATCTGGCTCGTGATTGGTCATATTCGCCTCAGCCTTGCGAATTTGACGAATCACGAGCCAGATCACATCGCTGCTCGCCGCCGACCGCGATGTAAAAACAAATGGAGCTGTTATTATCATTAATCCTGTACTGTTAATGTCACGATCGCTGTAGGTATCTTTTAAACAATAAAATAAACATAACCTACCATCAGTTCATTGTTTTTCGCTTGGTGATTCTACATAGTGCCACTTCCGTTCGATTTTTTACTTGATAAATACTGTGAATTGAATTATGGATAAGGAGGTACTAATTGATTCAATTTTTAATATTACTGCTTTGTGGGATAAGCGGGAGAAAAACCACCACAACATATATATTTTAGCCAGAGAATGGAAGAATTCAAGTGCGACTGATACTAAGTGTTCACCGCCGCCATCCATGTAGAAATAGCGAGTATCGACATCGAGGTAGCGAGCTGAAACCGCGATCGCGAGGTATCGCAGTGAAGCATCTTCGGCATGTTCGTAGGTACCCTTATGCTCGTTATGAGAGGTTCCACTGTATATCAAAACACAAGTATGCAAAAAATTTGGCAGAGATATACCACCGGCCCACCAGCTCACTAGCCGGTTCGCTTAAATATTCCCCGTGAACCGAGCCGGTTTGAGCGAAAGGACGCAACATATGCGATGTTAAAGAATAAAAAGCGCACCCGGGCGGCGGGAGAAGGTGAGAACGGGCGTGGAAATCACGCGAATAATAATAATAATACAGTCGGCTTAAGGGATCAAAGGGCCGCGCGAAGGGGGCGCTGGAGAAGCGCCTGGATGTGTCGAGGAGCGGCTGTAACGCGAGACCACGTGGTGCCGCGGGGGAGGGGCAATAAAACGGAGCTGAACAGCAATAAAACGTTGGCGCGCGGGGGGGGGGGGAGGGGGGGGCGGCGAATTCAGGAAACGATTTGGAAAATGGAAATTTTATGATTAAACTACTGACGAAAATCCACGCACAGATCTGACGCGGCTTTACGGCGAGGCCGGATCTCCATTTTATGATCAACGCGCCCAATTATTTACATTACATTATTTCCAGCCACCGAGGCTCTCTGGGGCGAAATACAAATCTGAGGTTATGATTCATTTTCGTATAATGAAAGTGCTTTTGTGCTAGGAATGTCGACACCAGACCATAACGCGTTTCTGCGAGTGTTTGAAAATAAGTGTTACGTGTGTGTAAATGAAGTAAAAATAAGAGTGCTTCACATTCTCTAATTAAAATCAATCAATATATATAATAAATAATTTAATAATTTGCTACTTGTAACTTATATTGTTTAATGTATGTTCTTTTTAATTTCATGATATATTTTTTTATGTAAAAGCCTATACGCATTGCTGCTCGTTACTCTATATTTTTAATTTTTATACTCATGTTTTGGTGCTATTCCTGATACTTTTTATATTTTGCTATTTATAACTAATATTGTTTAATGTATGTTCTTTTTAATTTTATGTTATATTTTTTAGGTAAAAGCCTATATACTGTGCTGCTCTTTACTTTATATTTTTAACTTTTATACTCATGTTTTGTTGCTATTCCTGATACTTCATATTTCGCTATTAATAACTTATATTGTTTAATGTATGTTCTTTTTAATTTTATGTTATATTTTAAGGTAAAAGCCTATACACATTGCCGCTCTTTACTTTATATTTTTAACTTTAACTCATAATTTGGTGCTATTCCTGAAACTTCATATTTCGCTACTTATAACTTATATTGTTTAATGTATGTTCTTTTTAATTTTATGTTATATTTTAAGGTAAAAGCCTATACACACTGCCGCTATTTACTTTATATTTTTAACTTTTAACTCATGATTTGGTGCTATTCCTGAAACTTCATATTTCGCTACTTATAACTTATATTGTTTAATGTATGTTCTTTTTAATTTTATGTTATATTTTTAGGTAAAAGCCTATACACATTGCCGCTCTTTACTTTATATTTTTAACTTTTATACTCATGTTTTGGTGCTATACAGATATTGTTTAATGTATGTGCTTTTTGAAATTTATTTTATACTCTTTATGTAAAAGCCTAATGGGCGTAAACAAATAAATAAATAAATATATATAAAGAAACCCGTGTTTACCTACACGCCAAGTTTTCTCCACAACCAGCCACAACACATTCGGAAGACGGTGAAGAAATGAAGCAGTAGTAGAATACCCTAAGCCTTCGAGCTAAACCACAGCATCCGGACCAGCGGCAGAGGTATGGAGCCTCGTGTATCCGAGGATTTAAATGTCGTCATAATCATGAACACAGCTATTTAGCTACCCGAAAATAACTGAATTCTTCAACAGTGGCAACTTCAAGCAGTGGCTGTTTGATCTAGCTTTATGTAGGACTAACCTTCGTGGCCTAATCATAGTCAGTGAAAGAGCTATTGTTCGGCTAAATAGATTAAGAAATAATATATATACTGAGGAAGATTCAGTGAGAGACAGATGAATTTACTAACAGTTATCATCTCCTACCTAGTGAAATTTTTTGATAAAAATCTAAATATATTTTTTCAATTGATTCAGCAACATTGTAGATTGACATTTAAAAAAAATATTGATTGTTTTATTTGTATATATCTACTTCTTTTATTTGATAAATTACACCAACATGTTTCAGAAAAACCTTTCCATCGTCAGGGTGTTATATAACTGTCAAAATTTCAGAATGAAATGTCTTTTGTTTCTTGTTTTTCTAAATTATTTGAAAAATTATTTTTAAATATTATTACTGAAGTTCTTGATTACTCTAAATTATTGGAAAATTTTTTAGAATTGGGCTAGTAGTTAAATTTAATTGATTATTAATAATATTTTAATAATATTAATAATATTCATAATCAACAACTTCAGTAATAATATTTAAAAATAATTTTTCGAATAGTAAAAAAAACAAGAAACAAAAGATATTTCATTCTGATATTTTGATAGTTATACAACACCCTGACAATGGAAAGGTTTTTCAGAAACATGTTGGTGTAATTAATCAAATAAAAGAAGTAGATATATACAAATAATACAATCAATATTTTTTAATTTGTTTTATATTTACATAATTTACTCTAATACGTGGCCATTAGTGTTTGCAATTGGCTATCGGCTATACTTGCTGCAGCGCGGCTGATAGTGCCCGTTAAATTGATAAAAAATCAATGGAATTCTTATTCGTATAAAAATGAATTGTTAAATTGCTCTATTGTAAATGTAAACAAGGATTTATCCGAAACGTGAAACACTATTTGCTATCGTGTAAATATCCGCTAAACCTGTCAATACGCCGATACAGCCGACACGTTTGCGTCGAATAATAAAAGGGCACGACTCTCCCTTTGAGCGTAGAGGTCCTCCGCCGAGCGACGGAAGTGACGAGTATTATTTTTTAAGCATATTGGCGTAAAACAATGAGAAGTACTACCATTAAAACATTATTACTGCTTTCTTTCTTATGTTTCCGAGGAAATTTGATTAACACTAAACCCCAAATAACAATTAGTCTATACGTTATGCGAGATATTCACGTCGATCGACATTATATGACAAAAATAAATCGAGAGCGGGGCAATCGAGTTTGAAGACACGTAAATAGACTGGTTCCATATTACCAGAGTCCTTGGTCACTCATCAGTCACCTAGAAAATAGTAAAATGTGAAATATTTATTGCATTCAATTTTATTAAAGGTCAAGTGGTACCTACGTAAACACATTGAAACCGAGTTGATTGTTTCAGTATATTTATGTGTTTAAACTGTTCAAGCGACCAGGGCGTGGAAGTAACGAAGAAAGTAACAACAATTAAGTTAAGTTAAATTATTAAGTCAAGAAATACAGAGTTCATAAGCAGTAGAAATATAAAAGCGGATTTTTTTTTTTAAATAGAGATGCGAACACGGAATTCGTATCACATCAACATTCTTAATATTTTCAAATTAAGCTAAACGCTTGTGCTATGAAAATAGGACTAACTTGCTTGTCTGGAGTGAGATTCGAACCTGCGACCTTTGGATCACGAGGCGAGAGTCCTAACCAAAAGACCAACAAGTTACTCTTCTTTTTGTTTCTATATTGTTTTAAATAAAGAATTTTATTAATATTTTAGCGTAGGAATTAGTTTTAAAAAAAAAAACCAAACCATAAAAACCAAGTTTTTATTATACTCCCTTTCTCATTTACTAGTTGAAACAGGTTTCGCGCTTACCCTACGCGTTGGGCTTGAGTCAGGCGACGCTACGAAAGGGAGTGATAAAAATTTTTGAAAAATCCAAAATTATACTTTGATTATTATTTTTTTAAACAAAAATTTGTAAGATCATTTTTATCATCGCCACGAGTCTGCCTGCAAAATTTCAGCTCGATTAGATCGCGGGAAAAGGGTTAAAAATCGATCCAAAGTTTTTTCGACAGACAAGCAAGCAGACGCTACGAGTTAAAAGAAAGGGAGTAATAATTTGTTTTAGAGATCCTCTACCTCCGTTAATGCAAATTCTGCATATGACCGAAACGTTGTTCATTGCCGCTGTTAATGTTGCTTCAATAACGGCTTTTATGGATTATTTTAACTCGTTTATGTTGCGTGGCTTACTTTTATACACCTCTTGCTTTCAACATCCCCATAAAAAAAACTGGAACAGTGAGGTCAGGCGACCTTGGGGGCCAACGATGTTCGGCATTTCGTGAGATTATTTTTTCACCAAATTTTTCACGCAGGGCCACCATTACTGGCTTTTTTATGTGGCAACTGGTTCCATCTTGATGAAACCATTTATTTCAAAAAGGTATTTGTCGTCGGCGCATTCTCAGCACGTTAAGATAGCGCCCTCCATTCACTGTAACATTGGCACCGTTTTCTTCAAAAAAGTAAGGGCCGACAAAAATGACTTAAAACGCACCTTTTTGTAAAATCCTTTCCATCAAATTAAATACTAGTGTAGGACTGAACAAACTAAACAATGTTCATGTAAAGCGCCCTTTAGGTGATTTTTTTACGAAAATGGCGCTATAGAAATTATCCATTTTTATTATTATTATTAATACAGTTGCAGATACTGCACACCACACAGTCACACGTTATGCATGCAATCTCACTCGGTGGATATTTTGAGGATTTTCATTGGCCCATATATCTACGACAATTTCACTTATTTAAGTATCCGTTTAAATCAAAGTGCGCCTCGTCAGACATAAAAAAACAATTTATGAACTTTTGCATCATTCAACAAAACGCAACTACTTTTGGCAGAACTCTAGTCTAATTTGTGCATCTTCTGGATTCAAGTAGCTTGTCGTATGACTTGTTGTATGGAAACAAATTCAAATCTTCGTGCAAAATACGCGAAACACTCATTAGACTGACAGCTTTATCAACACTAATTGAAATGCTAGGATTGTTATCGACGGCTGCGAACACTGCGGCGATAATGTTTGATGTTCGAACTGTTGGATTTCGATGGTAGGGCATCTTCTGGACAATGCCATATGTGCTGAATCTTTCAACGATTCGCATAATGGAGCATTGGTTGAATCCTCAATGCTCTCTCTACCAAAATTGGAGACTTAAGTTCATCATACAGATGCAACATTCGTATTCTATCTGCATCTTCAATCTTATTCATTTTTTTAAAATTTATATATCGCCATGTATTTTCAAAAAAAAAGATATTAAAAAAAATTAAAACAACAGAATTATTCACATTTCATTTTGTCGCAATATTTGTGCCCCACTCTTTATATATAATACTATGATTCTCCGTATATAGATAATGGTTCCAGTACATTATTTACAAGCAACGAAGGAATGTTAAAGAAATCTCAAAAACAAAGCAATGCGTATTGTATTAAAATGCAATGGAAGAAAAAACAATGAACTAAAAAGAGTTTAATAATTTATTGGTACAAATATTTAAAACTACACAAGGATTATGAGTAATATACATGATGATAATGAGAATTTTTATTCATATAATACAAAAAGCGGGGACAATATTAAATTACACAATAAAAATAAAAATACTTTACAAATTTGTTTAATGTAAAGAATCTTCCAATCTTATAGTATCAAAATTTTCCAAGTCATAAAGGAATTTGTTCAAAAAGTTTGTTACGACAAACTTTATGTGAATATTGTTATATACTTACGAATATATAATCAGTTATAGATTCATGTGACAGGCCATATGTAATATGGAATCAAATAAACATTGAAAATAAAAACAAATAAAATATAAAGGAAGAGTCTCTTAGGTAATGGGAACTGGAGACGTCCATAAAAGCGAGTGAACCTAATCAACTCTGTCAGACTACCGATTATGAGGACCAGATTATTGTAAAACAACTTTGTAGGAAGTGTTGTACGTAGTAGGACAGAAGAGTGTGGTGTACGATTCCCTCGCTGACCGCTTCCGGCAATACGAGAATCTCGCCACCAGGACAATCCGAAACAATATACACAAAACAACAGACTTCCAATACAAGACGTTAGATAAATTGTTACTCGCAGTCGGGTGGGGAAGCAAAGCGTCGGGAGTAAGAGAGCTTGTGTAGGTGCGCACTTATGTTCTCGAGACGTTCGCTGAGATATTTCCAACATAAAACGCAAAGAAAAACAATTGAAAGTTAAAATTCGCAGTTAAAACCTTTGAAGATAAAAAGTTTATAAACCCGCCGGATGAGGGCGGCGCTCCCGAGGGCCGAGAGGCAACAATTCGTTTGGAGGAACAACTGGCGGGGCGCAGTCACATATTATTACAATTCTCTTCCTTTACGCTAGCACTTCACATTTAACTAAAGATTGAAGAGCTAGTCCGTTTCTGACTTTTAACACAGTTTTATTATCAATTAATGTATATTATAAATGTCTCACAGAGACGAAACTGTATTTTTATGGGAAAGTAGATATAGAAGTCATTTTTTGGTGTACATAGGACTTACGACCTATCGTATGGTTGGCTTAAGTGATCGATCAACCATACGATAGGTCTTAACTCCTACGTACACCAAAAAATTACTTCTATACCTACTTTCCCATGAAAATTCAGTTTCGTCTCTGTGAGACATCTATAACATACATTAATTGATTAATGATGTCTCTGTGACAAGAAATCCAGCACTACCGTTCTGAAAGATTTGAACAAACTCAAAAATATTCAGCTTTATTATATTTAGTTGATAAATTTGCATTTTTTGCCCATCTGTCGTGAAGATCGTTTGTAAAAATAATAGAAGGAATACATGTATACCTATAAAAATCAATGTCTGTCTGTCTTTTCTCTATACAAATCAACACCGTTTGTTCTATCTGACCCAAATTTTGCAAACTTATACTTTACGACCCAGCGGGTAACATATTTTCCCCCTTCCCTTAACATATTTTACATGCAAATCTGTACCGTTTGATCGATTGGACTCAAATTTCGCATACTTTTTTTTAGGACTTGTCGGGTAACATAGGTGGCATTTTCCTCTCTTTTTTTACCCCACTCCCTCCCCTTGATACATTTTATGTATAAATATACACCGTTTGATCGATCTGATGCAAAATTTGTATACTTATGCTTAAGAACCCGGCGGGCAACATAGGCAACATTTTCCACCTCCCTTTGATATATGCTCTATGCAAATCGTACTTTTGGACCGATCGGACTCAAATTTCGAATGCTTATTCTTTAGGACTCGGCAGGTAACACAGATAGCATTTCCCTCTTCTTTCTTTAAGCCACCTTTCTTTTCTAAATATCCATCTTTTCCTATCCATCCCAGCCTTGATTAAAGGGAAACATTGTTTTTATTAGAATCTTTGCAAAACGATAGAACCTTTGTGTGTCCCCCACAAAATTATTTTGAACTAAATCCTTAACCCGGGCACCGCCGGTTACGAATAGCTATTTATTTATATATGTGGTCGCTGAATTTATATTAATATATTTTATTTTTATTTTATTTTATTTATATTTTATTTATTCACGGAAAACTAACAGTACATATAAAAATCAGATTACACATGATTATTACATTGTATAGAGACCATCTTACAAGTTTCCACAGAGTTAACATGTTATATATTAACATATAGCAACAATAACTTCAGTTATACAAAAAAAGTGAAATTTTTAAGTTACGAACAAACTATGAAAGTCAAAGAAATAAAGGTAAAAGGGGAATCACAATTGGATAGGAAAGGACAGAACTACTTAGTAAAAAAGGGAAAAGGTAAGAAGAAAAAGAAGTGCAAAAGATATATAGCATAAAGATATCTGAAAAATACAATTGCTTATACATATACGAGGTCTGGACAAAAGAAAAAAGAAAAATTAAAGAAAGATAAAAGATAAAAATTACAAAAACGAAGTCTGGACAAAAGAAAGAAGATGGATTAAAAAGAGAAAAAAAGTTTTATGACTGAGGTGAATATCCAAGAGTTTTAAGTTCATAGACTGATGAATTGAAGAGATCCAAGTCGCTGAATATAGTGTTGAACAAATTAGACAAGCGATAAACAAAAGATTTTTGTCGGGAGTTGGTATTACAGTGTGAAAGGCTCAAGGTCTCGACCGATCAAGTGGATCTTCCAGGTACTCTCAGGCGGATGCGCTTTATTATTATATTATGTAATCAGAGTAAACTGAAAGAGTTTTTTTTTTAATTATCTGTCAACGTAATACTTGTATTATTTATATATACAACCAAGATTATGGGCACTTAACATCGTGTACATATTTAAAGAATCCGAGTAAACGGAATGTATGTCGACAGGGCCGGCCGCGAGGCGCCCGCAGGGGCGGCCCGCCCTACCCTGCCGAACGAACTAATTCCGCGAGATAACCGAGTTCATTTAAAAAGTTTCCCTTCTTTATTATTCCGACGTGTCTAAGCACACTCCGGGCCATAAAAGTGGGGAGATGTGAGTTTGCGAGATTATATAAATTAGTTCCTAAAAGTGAACATATATTACGGGAGTGGTGTGGGGGTGGGTTGGGGGGAGAGTCGCCGGGGAGCGAAGTATGGATATAAATTTCCGTCTCCTTTCGAGCGCCGTTACGGCCACGAGCTCTTTTTGCCTGCAATGGCTCCTGTCTCGGCGAGGAAAACTTGTCCACGAGTGAGACGTCATTTTTTACGTTTAAGCGCATACCTTAACAGCGACGGCCGGAGATCTCAGAACTAATCATCACGCGGAGGAACTCAGTTCACAAGCACCATCGTTTCACATCAAATCCCAATCTGACCTAATGACGAACTAGCCGAAGTCTGGGCTTCTTCCCCGGAGATTAAGTTACCCTTATTTTTCATAGCACAAAGTCTTACTTTAAAAAATAGTAAAAATATATACATTTTTTATTTTTTTATTTATTGAAATTAACGGACATAGTCCAGTATTATATATTACATAACACGAACAACATAAAATACAAGAGAATAAAAGTTATAGCAATTTAAAAGAAAAGCCAGGGCAAATGAAAAGTAATAACAAGATGGAGACAAGATCTAGACTATTTAATCAGAGATTGTTTGAATCTGGACAGACTTACACCAAAGAAGTCCAGATCCTGTCTTGAATTTAGAAGACGACATAACCGTGACACGGGAGCATGAAATCCATAATTGGTTCTATGATGGCTAAGGAAGAACAGTTTATTATTCCTGAGTCTACGGGAAGGGATATTGAATTTTATTTGGATATTGAATTTATTTAATATTTTGAATATGGTGATTAAGTCAATGTTTTCTCTACGTTTTTGGAGATAAATTTTTAACATTGACTCAATTTCACTGTACGAGTAGTCTCCTCTATCCAAGCCCATCATCCATGCGACTTTTCTTAAGAAACAATGTTGCACGGATTCGATGTGACTTATTTAGTTTATGTAGAAGGGAGACCAAATCACACAGGAATATTCTAGGATAGGACGAACAAGTGAACAGTAAAGAGTTTTGATCGCGTAAACATATTGATTCCCTATTCATGAATTCCGCGAATGTATCTCTATTATAATAAAATCATCTGGTATTGACTTAGTGTAATTTTTACTTAAACGATATGGCTCATCAGGTTAGTTAACGTAGTTAATCAAATAATATTGTTTAGGCCTTTAGTTCACATACACACAATACGTAACTCATACACACATTTGGTTTTTATTGGTTTGAGATGTTTGAACTAGTAGAAATTTATGGCGCCCCTGACGACGGTGAGAGAAACTACAAGTGTCAAGTTTGAGCGGCGAACTCGCATTTCGGACATCTTGGAATACGGCTGACTTCTTAAAGCATCTCGGTAACATCGAAGTTGAGTGACAAAGAGGCAAGGAATATGGCGGACGGCGGATTTGTTACACGGGACAGGCGGCCCACCAGTTGAACAAATGTAAGTCGTAGATTTTCTACTTGGATCGAACTAAATTTTAAATCAATAAAGAAAAATACCAAAAAACATACACAACTATCTAAGTTTATAATTGACGGCGTGAACATATACACTTTTAATAAAGTAAAATATCATTTTTCCGTATTTTCTATTTTCGTCTATATATTCGCTGTCGAGCGATATGAAAACAATTTGTGAAAAATATTTGTTGCAGTCCGTGGAGAAAGGGTAAAGGCTTCATTATTTACATCAAAAGGATGACATAAAAGGTGGAATACAATTGACTGAGTGATAATATATGTATACCTCTACCCTCGCCGTCTTCGCCGTGGAAGATCTCTTCGCAAACAATAACCCTCAATGGCATCGTATTTGTTCGCAGTCTTGATTTTCTATCTTCAGTTCAGATAAAGACATCAGTTTCGTATATTTCCATATATCGAATTATTTTTAAAAAAAATCAAAAGGGTGGACAGATTCTTTTTCCGAGCGGTTCGTAGATCGCACTGCCAATACCAATGCTAATTAATTTATTTGTGAGAGCAGCCGCGAACCGGTGGTTCCCGAACGGAAAACATATTTACTTCTCTTTCCGTCAAAGTTAACTGCGGAAAAGTTGTCGACCATTCAGAGACGTGACGGTTCGGCGAGAGGCCGCCGGAAAGAAAAGCTTCGCCGGTTTAGAAGAAAAGAAAGTTAGTAACTTCGCTAAAAGAATGGTAATTTGCCGCACGAACGCGACTCGACAACTTTAGCCTAATCACGATGGGAAATGCGTTAAATAAAAACAAAGCTTGGAGGGTGGGGGTGCTAGTGGTGGGGGTGCCGCCAGCTTCGGGTCTGGGCTTATTCGAGTCATCAATAATTTAATAACGTTCAAAGCACGGAGAGACTTGCCACTCAGCTGTCGGCGCTGCTGAAGTTGACTCCACTAAATAAAAAAATGTCCTGATAGATTAAACTCCGAATCGACATTCGCTAATATGGATCATCCCCTGTGTTGCGGTGTGCTGATGTCTCATGTGTGTCTAACGTTTAGTTTATACTTTATGTTATTGCACTATTATCTGACCAATTTAAATTTTAATGTTTTTAAATAACATATATCTAATATAGTAATTTATATTCAGGGTGTAACAGAGCTAGTTCACAATACTTTACAGGTAGATCTCCACCTCAATTACTAGTCGAAAACATTTAAGCAACGATGCTTAAAATTTTCCTTTTTTTTCTATAATTCTGACTTATTTTTTTTGAAACGTTGGCGCATTATTTGGGTAAATTATATCGAATATTAGAAATTCTTCAGAAAATTAGTATACAAACTTTGAAGTCGCTTATTTCTATTAATATTGATAATGCGCTTAAACATTTTCGACTCATAATATACGCAGAAATCTACCTATAAAGTAACATGGACTAGCTGTTACACCCAATACTACAATAATACAATAACATGTAGTAAGTAAGGGATGAGTAATCGATACAAAAAAAAATCGGATTATTGAATGTTTCGGGTGAAATCTATCATAAACTAATATTTCACAGGAAAAGCTTTAACCAAGAGCCATTTAATTCTGCAATAGTCAGTGATTAATTTATTTCTTTAAATACGACCACGAAAAATTGGAAAACTTTTCTCATATTATTCTGATTTACTTTTTTACTTACTAGTACACAAAAAATACGACTTAAAAAAGGTTTTTTAATGTAATACAGCCTGATTTAAACTTCATGCTTTTAATATTTCCGACTGTATGAATGTTAAAGATTTAATTTTTGTTACTTTATGGAACGTAAAATTAGAGGTGTTTCTAACTATCCATACGCACCCATATAAAAGATATATCTATATCGTAAATAAAATAAACAGTACATATTGTACGAATTATTAAAAGCTTCCTATATTAACTCTAATTCGTGGTTTTGAAATCTTTTGATATTTCGTTTATATAAAAAGCTTTGGAACAGTCGCGCAGTGTTGGATTTTGCAAATCTAGCGGGACAAAAATATTTAAACAACGGAAACGCCATAAATGCAATAAAAAATTATTCACGACAGATAAATTGATCTTGTATTATAAAGAAAAACGCATTGTAACGAGATGGTGAATACTGAATACTTACACCAATACAACAGCGTCACGTGACGCAGGGTCAGTCATCCGTGACTGCAAACTTTCGAATATTATGCAAGCAACGCAGGGTCAGTCATCCTTGACCACATTTTCTCGAAGATTCCGATACTTTCCATTACATACTAAAACACTACATTGTAATCGTCTAGATCACTCTACAAGCATCTCCTTAATATCTGGAACATTTATATCAAAGGAATCTATCTATAAAAGGCGTCACGCAACGCGGGGTCAATTAATTCATTACTGGTAAATAACATGCGATTCCTTGAAGCACAATGTGAAAGTCAACTACGTTAGTTCATGCGCTCTCTTCAATTAGTCGGACATAAACATTGAAAGATTATTGTTTTTCCTTTCTATTGTCAGGTCTGAAAAAAATATTTTACCGTCAGTTTATTTTTCGAAATTAATATGAATAATGCAGTCTCTACCTCATTTACATCAAATTATGTAGTTATCCTCTACCTTACATGTATACCTTTCATTAGTGTTTGAACAAATTTGTTTTTTAGAATCGTGCATAAATACAAAAACCAACATAAATTCTTAAAATTATATAGCATCTCTTTTCATTTGTTTTCATATGAATGCAAGTTGTTCAATGTAAAATATTTAGATTGACAATGCTCTCGTAAGGCGAAACGTGTCTCATAAAAATTAAAAATGTAGAACTAAAAACAAGTGTTTTCATTGGCTTTTTGTTTTATTGATATTCTGCCCGCTAGATTCGCCAAATCCCACACCGTGCGTTGGTTCTACGAAAAGAAATATGTGTGGGCCAGCGCTACTCTACACGATCATACGGTATTCGACAAGCATATTATAGATTACATTTTTTGGATATAAAATCTTTGTAAAAACTGTAACAACCGACGAAAATCGATACGAAATAAAAATAACAAATAATATTATCTACCTTGAAGATGGAACACAGGATACAAATTCGAGTGGAAGCAGCGCCCTTACCTGGAAAAATATGAAAGGATAATAAATAATATAGCAGCCTTATTCAAACTGGGAAAACATTGATAGATTATATGGATTCTTTTATCCTCTTATATTTCGTAGCACGAGAGTTTCATCCGCTACGAAGGGTTAACAATATAATTTTACAATTAAATGATCAATTCACGTTTCGTGCGTGAAAATGTAATTTTATTTGGCATGATTCGCACTTTGATAATTACACCAAAGTAAATAAGTATGTCACTAAAAACCTTTTTAGAAATACTCTTGAAGATCTTTTTTATTTTAAATAATATTTATAATTAAAATTTTATCTGTGACATTCACTATGTTTAGAATATAATTTATATAAATTGTGAGAAAAGAAGTAATTATGGGTGGAAAAAATGGTCTTCGCGTTGAATCATCGGCTTTCGTAATATCACGGATCGCGGTGGTGGGAGACGAAATGAAACACTCAAAACCATTTAAATTTTTATTTATTACACAAAATCACTAGACAACGAACTTAACTGAAGTACTATTCTATAGTTCGTACTGATTAAATTCGCTAGAATATTTTTCAGTAATATTCCACTTGTCTTTGATATACTGATGCACGTCGTTTGTATCACTCAATATTTCGCACGTAAGTACTCCTTCGTGCCGTTAGTCAGAGGTATCGCCCGCTGTCTGTTTCGTTTTCTGTGGCTTCTCTTCTGCGGTTTCAGTAAACGTCAAA
>JADDOH010008668.1:0-19608 GCA_016648135.1 Agrypnia vestita | reverse complement strand
AAAGGGATGATATTCGAGAGATTTATTCCAAAAATTATGTAATTGTTTGATATTCGTTTTCAAAACAAAAAAACACATTCATTCGACATTCAACACAGCTGTCAAAGTTGTATAATTTCGAAACTTTTGAACAAGGAGCCGTTTTAGGTCGAAAATCGATAAAATATGAAAGTGGGTAGGCACTTGGAAAATGCACTCGTTTTTTGATTCTTCGCATCACATCTCTGTGATGTTGCGGCGATAAATGTCTTCGAATTGTCGTGAGACGTCGATTCGAAGACATTTTTATCTCTTACTTTAGCTACTACAAACCAGTGATGCAATGAAAACGAATACGAATATTCGTATTCGCCGCATACCATCACAAATATTAAAAGCAAACAATTTATAACTGAACGCAACGCAAATTACGGTTTGGCTGTGCACCGTGTATCCGAACACACCTACGCATCTATTATCGGGGATTTTATTTTTTTATTTCCGTTGTATGTAAAAGTGTTAACTCTTATAAAATAATTTCAAATTAAATCTAATAACATGACCTCTCGTAAGCGTGAAAAAATGATATTTAATAACGACCGCTGGGGGTGTACAAACGAATAAAAGAAATGTAGTGCTGTTTGAACAAAAATCTGCCGATGGTAAATTTTAATTATTAAATATCTTAGTAAAAAAAAGAACAGTGGTGTATTGTTGAATTATTCGTATTCGCCGAATAATAAGCTCAATATTCGCATTCGTGAAAGTAGTATTCGTTGCATCACTACTACAAACCATTAGTTACATTCGTACCACTTCAAAAATAAATATTAATAATTTAAGTACGTAACATTGTTATTAATTATATTTATCATCTCCCTAGATATCGTATTATTGTGTTAATATATATTTTTAACCAATATGTAAATATGAATTATCACAATCACGTCAAAGGAGTATAACTTCTACCGCGCGTACACGGGTATACGCTCTTCAATTTTGTTTTTCCTTTTCTTCTAATCAGACTTATCAAAAATGATTTTTTAATAATTCTGACCATCACTACCGTCTAGCGTATGCACGAACATATTAGCGGGTCCAGACACATGTCTTTTTGTTCCAGGACAAGTGAATCTTGAATTCTATGCGCTGCATAAACAGGTTTACCAGACGAAAATGCAGCGAGCATCCCGCCTTATTCTCAATATAATAACGACTTTGTTATATTAGTCAGACAAAATGGAAAGAGTATTCGAGTAGTTTCTATGCGAATGTCAAGACATTTGACAATGTTAGGTATACAAAGTCTCGCTGGTAACAAAAACTTTAGGTACAGGTGGATTCCTGCCTTTATAATAAATGTTCAAATTATGACCTAATATTAATATTTATGCAATATCAAAATTGGATTTTTTTTTCAATATTTTCAATATTTCTGACATATTTTTTGCGAAAAACTGAACTATCATTAAAGTAACTTATTCGATTATGAAAAATTCATTCGCTTTAATACAAGTAGAATAATATGAATAAAAAACTTGCAAAAATTGATTTTTTTAACAAGGTTTTTACCATTTTATTTGAGTTGTATTGAAGCGAATAAATTTTTCATAATCGATATAAGTTACTGTAATGACAGTTCAACTTTTTGCAAAAAATAAGTTTAAAAAATTGAAAAAAATGCAAACCTCGATATTGCGTATCTCCATATAACTATTGTTGGTCATGGTTACTTGAACATTTCCGACTCAATCAAGCAGTCAAGAGATGATTGTTATGGTATATTGCTATCTTAAGAATAAAGCGGATCATTCGAATTGATTCTTATCTCAATTGCTTTATTTAAATGGACAATTTTCAGCGATAGTTTAAAACAGTCGGATGATAAAAAATCGAGTAGGTACAATTAGTAATTTTTGCTATTTGTTAGAAGATGATTGCTCGGTTCCGTAATTTATGTAAGTAGGTGCTAGATTTGTTTTATTTTTTAGTTAAAATTTTTAGGTAGATACTTAATTCACAAATGAGTTTTTACTTACCTACCGGGTCGCGATGGAACATATTTTAATTTTCGAACAAGTGAATTTCTAGTAAGTTTGACGTTTATGGGTGGGTACTGAATGGAATACATACGTAATAGATACGTCATTCTCGTTATCACGGTCACCCACCTTGATAACGAGAATGACGCATTCGTATGGTCAATTTTCCATCACTTCTTAGGCTACGTTCACATGATCGCGCGGTACCGCGCGGAACTACTCACCGCGCGGTACAAGATCTTAAAGTTTATCGTCTACATTAACGCGCGGTACCGCGCGGTACCGCGCGGCACCGCGCGGCACCGCTCCTACCCGCGCGCAAGATCTTGACCCGCGCGGTACCGCGCGGTGCCGCGCGGATCAAGATCCTACACGCCTGTATCGACCCGTTCAGTTGATCCGCGCGGTTTGAGGCGGACAGACGCATAGATCGAAGAAAATGAGTAGCGAAGACGTATCTATCGATTTGCTTATCGATGAAATTAAAAAAAGAGATGCCATTTGGAATCTTAGTTCGAAGGACTATTCGAATAAAATAATAAAAAGAAGATCTTGGTGATACCTTGATGAAATACCTTATAGCATGATCACTATGTTTTAAATCGTTTTCAACGCAATCATATATATAAAATCAAAGGATGTTATTATTATTATTATTATTATTGATAATAGGCAGGCAGCTTAAGCTGATAGGCGCATATCACTGTGTCTCATATGTAACCGACATCCTGAAATAGTTAAAAAAATTCTCTTCGTGTAGTCTCAGGTCGGGATATAAAGTAAAAAACAGGCTTGAAGAAAGTCTTTGACTTAAAATAGGGTGCACCCAACATCTTCTTTGTCTTCTTCTGCGATGTTTCAGTTTTCGGTATAAAATCCGTAAGCAAATTGCCTCCTCCACATCCATTCTCTAACAATGTTGATGCCGAACTGGCTCGCGCACAATGCTGTCATGTGAACGCTCTCACCGCGCGGTCCATGTGAACGTGGCCTTACTGTTTTGAGATTATTCTAGTAGGAAATAATTTGGGGATGTGTACGCGTCGAGAATAGAAATGCGTCACTTGAATATTTTTACAATTTTCAAACTCAGCTATACGTACTTATACGAGACTATTTTGGTGTATACCCGTTACAGAGATTGATCACTGGGCGAATGAAAGCAATTTAATCGCAAGACCAAATATGATAATAATCAATGCCAATACACTTCCAATGGGGACTGACCCTCTCGGAAGTTAACAGTTTGTAAACTCTGTGTGAAAATATTACGTATTTGAGCAACTTGTTGGTCCGAGCCGCACCTCGGCCAAATTACTCTTTTAAATAGGTTTTCAGTCACACCTACAAGTAGGCAGGTCACTTATTGTGTCCATAGCTGAACGTAATGCATTAATTATCAAGCCGTGGCATAATTACGATTGGCGATCATTTTCGTTGGGTAAATTTTGTCGAGACTTGATAAGGCTTCGCTGTCGAAAGTTGTTTTTTCGTGTCAAGGCTGGATAGACTATTTTCTAATTTCTTAGTTTTTTCACGACTGACGATCGCCATCTCTAAGTTTCTCGATGACTTCTAACGATGTGCTTCTATTCCTCTTGGCATCCCTCGCTTCCCAGCGCTACTAAAGAGTACTCTTCCCTAAGGTCTGTTGTAATCTTAACTTGGTCAGTCCAGCGGGTATAATTTCTTCTAGCGAGGTGTCCGAAGTATTATTTAATGCTCTTTAGGGCTTATTCATATAATAAATGTTAGGTTCCAATATTAATCAATAACATAAGCTACAGTAAGTTTCAGTAGTATTATGCATGGGTATCTATTATTATTATGTATTACATAAGAACACTTCTTAAACCTCATCATACAATTGACACCGAGTTGTCATATAATTGTTCGTTTGTCAGAATTTTCAACTCCTGCAGTAGTAAAAACTGGTACGTCCAGCGGTCCAAGGTATTCTTTGCATAAATACGTCTCCAGCACGACTTTTTAAAAGCATTATTTTTTTGTCTTAACCTTTTGGACGCGTAAATTGACTATAGTCCATGGCTTGTAAAAAACGTTACTTTTGGACGCGGTAGTCGACTTTAGTTGCCCCGTTAAATTTCATTTTTTGAGCCGGTTTTTTTTATTTCGTTATTTTTGAAACTGGCAGTGGCAATGTGAGCACTACATGCAGCATTGCCATTCTCATTATCATGGTGAGTGACTGTAACGCTTAAACAATTTAATAGTAATAAATTATGTTCTTTGTTAACTAAAAAATAATACATACCTAAATCTTACCTACGTACATTAATATACTCGTAAAGCTAAGCAATTGTCTTCAAACAAAAATCTGAGAATACTACTTGTACTCGATTTTTTTTCGATATTATCTATCGCCGGACACCCAATTATAATATATAGATTCTTGGTTCTTGGATTTAAAGCTGAACATTCACTGCTAATGCATATTTTGGCGTTTTTGTTCGAAAATGTGGGTTTTTATTATTCATTTATATCAGAATGTATATGATAGATTACATTTTTTAGAACAATAGCTTGGATAGAACATTTTTTCCTATATTAAATTAAAAAATTGAATATTATTTACAATACTTAAGAAAATATAAGCATTAATCATAGGCCGCAGCCAAAAAGTCGTTTTTAATGTCTTAGAAAAAATCAATAGATTCTGAATATTTATATATATATATATATATATATTTTTTTTAATTTATTTGGTAAATGTACAAACTTAAGAGTATTCAATATAATTTAATTAATATACATTTATATTACACGCTTGCCCACTTTTAAATGAGAATTTATTCTCGTGTTTAAAAATGGGAGCATTGTCATACATGTATATATCTATTATTAATGAAATCGTTAGTGTAAGACATTAGATTAAATAAGTAAGATATAGAAAAAGAAACATTAGATTAAGTATAAAAATTAAGACATTAAATTAAGTAAGTAAGATATAACAATACAAGAATACAAAAATGTGAGACATTAGAATAAGTAAATAAGGTATACACAAGGATACATTAAATTAAGTTATAAAAATTAATAATTAAGAAGGTATTGTAATAACATTTAAAAGTATATATAGATTGTTTTTAATAAAATTTTATCCTTGCGTTATTGTGATGGTTTTTTGTAGAAGATTTTTCAATTTAGTCTTGAATTTTCTATAATTTTTTTCCGTCTTCATTTCATTGGAAAGAGCATTAAAGAATGATACTCCTTGATAAGAGAAATGGTGTTGGGCTGTGCTAGTATTACATTTAGGTATCAAAATATTTCCAGCTGATCTCGGTCTATTACTAAAACATCCAAATGTTCTATTATTGATAAAAAATATATACGCAGTATATGTTTTTTAGGAGTATACTTAAAGCTAGCATTATGATAATAAAATTATACTAAAATAATTAATAAATGTTCAATATTAATAAAGTTTTTAATTTTTAATTTGCATAAGAAACCCGAAGTTCTTTCGAATAAGTCAGCATATCGGTTATTTTTCGCCCATCGCAAGAATGTATCGTACATACATGTAGTATTTATCGTGTTAATTCTAACATTAATATTGATATTCTTGCAGATACCATTTAAAAAGTCACTTCTAGACAACATCCATTTTCTGCTTAATAGCCTGAAGCCATATAACACATAAAATCAATTATTTATTTACATATTCTTACATGATCGCACTACATTGATACACTAAATATATATATGAATATTGCTAGAGCAGGCCAAAGATGCTTGTAATTGGGATAGTAGGTTGAGTTTTAAATAAATTTTTATGTATTTTGACCCAGTATTCTGTTAGTGTTTCGTTAAAAATAAAAGGCAAATGACGCGTTCAGGATCAAATTTCACATGTGTAACGATAGTCATACTAAGCACGTATGCGCAGAAGGCAGCTTGGCAGAAGGGTGTGTGACAACCTTGAAGGTTTGTTGTGTCCAAAGTGGAGATAATTTTTAACTCGCCCTCGTAATTTGTATTTGTCTCTTTTATATGGAACAACACCAATGACCTGGTATAGGTCTTTTCATATAAGCTTGAAATTGAGTTAGTGTGGGTACAGTGCGTAATACGAGAGGGCTGTATCCGTAAACCAACACAACAAAACAATGCGCGTATTACGCACTGTACCCACACTAACTCAATTGCAAGCTTATATAAAAAGACCTATACTCCGGGTGGGAACATAGTAGAAAAGTACACGACACGAGTACTTCTAGATCCTCACTGATCATGTCTTATGTGATACAGGTCCGTGGGAAGCTCCTTGGTGATATGGACTCTATCCGGCCTCATGTCCACCCTGGGCGCTTTGTGCTACGCGGAGCTGGGCACCTCCATCACCAGGTCTGGTGGGGACTACGCCTACATCTACGTGGCCTTCGGGCCCTTGCCGGCCTTCCTACGGCTGTGGGCGGCGCTGCTCATCATCAGGCCCACCACCCAAGCCATAGTCGCCCTGACCTTCGCTCACTACGCCGCTAAGCCTTTCTTCCCCGAGTGCGAGCCGCCGGAGAACGCGGTCCGACTTCTGTCTGCCGTCTGCCTCTGTAAGCAACATATCACTATCTCTGTCTGATACAATGGTGACCGCTGCATAGCCACGGCTAATGTTTCCGCAAAATTAATTTAAGTGTATACAATATTTTTTTTTATTGTTGCAATTTCAAAACATAATTTGAGCATATTTAAAACAAATAAGATTAGTCAATTAGAACGATATGCAAAAAAATTAATGTTCTATATAAAAATTTTTTGGTTACCATTGGGGTACGAACTCGGAAATTTTCCATGTTAAAAAAGTGACGTAAAAATTTCCCTATGCTAACCATTTAAGATTATGAAAAGTTTGTAAGGTGTGTACTTGTGTGTTCTTTATTTATTTTATTTTCTAAAGGAAATTACAATTTATCTTATTTTACATTATTATATTAGCAATATATTACCCCTCTCCCCAAAAAAGAGTTTTCTCTCGTGCTTTGGGGGGAATTTACGTTCTTTATGATAATAAAGCTTGCCTACATGTAAGCTAAACAGATTGTGCACAATAACAACATCCATAATTATAATAATGCATGTTGTTATTGTGAATCTCTGTTTATGAGCATTAAAAGTCTGTATGAATTACAAGTCAGTTTGGTTCTCAATAATATAGGTAATGTCACTTGATAATTACTTTGATTTTTTTTAATTTATAAAATAATTTGGTCATGTAGAACATATGAGCGAGGAAAGGATGGTTAAGAAAATATACGGGGCGAGTGTTGAAGGCAACAGGAATAGAGGGCGTCCGCGAGAGATCTAGCATGACTACAAGTATTGGAGGATGGCCCTGTTAAAAACCTCAATAAATGTAAAGCATGCAAGAGAAAATGTACGTATGAAAGTGGTCTGCCGTGATAGAAGAATATGGCGTTCTATCCTCTCTACATATCGAATCTCAAATGGCGTGATGATTAGTTTGTGTGGTAGTTAAATGGATTTAATGTTTCTTCTATGTCGATTTGAGAATCAATTTCATTATACCATTTAATTTCTATGTTCCTTTCTATGTATGTGCAGCTGGGCCCTGGTATTACTAGAAGATTATTTTATTCCTTTTCTTATTCTCTGGAAGATTATTGTATTCCTTTTCTTATTCTCTGGAAGATTATTGTATTCCTTTTCTCATTCTCTGGAAGATTATTGTTTTCCTTTAGTCCTCTGTAATATAAACAGTTTTGTGTATTTCTTTTCTTTCTATTTGGAATTCTTATTTCTTTTGCATTTTTGTATTATGTCTGTGAATATGTGTGTTAGGTATATGTAATTTATATTTTGGAATTCTATAATTTAAAATTTTGTATATAAAAATTTTATGGACAGCCAATTTAAATTTCGGAAGAGCAAAAATAGGATCGGGGACCGGAGCGGGGTACAAAGTGCCCCCAGTCAAATTTGCGTTTTAATGAAGTACAATGGTTTGAAAATGTTCTATAGTATTTTTACATTTCTCTTACTAAATGTCCTAAAAGATCGTAATTTTATAAGAAACCGTAGTACTTTGACCTCTCATCACTCAAAAGCGTCCCGCCGACGGAAGCTGTGCAACTAGAATGACATAACTGTATCGTATAGATTATAGATTGTCCCCGATTGTCTACGGAAAAACGTATTTTTTCTACTTTTGACTGTATTACTGCACATTATCATTTTATTTTGCTTGGATGTTGTATTCTTTAGGATATTAATGAAGATTACAAATAGTGCTAGCTCAATATCATTAATATTTAATAAATTGTTTTAAAAATAAGATGTTTGGGGTTAAGTTGCGCCCCGTTAGATGCCGAACGGGAGTGTTGAATTTGTTTACATCTTTTTAATTGCAGAGAAGGTATCTATTATTATAAAAATGATTCTCTTGGCTCTGTTTTATTGAATTTACAATCTTTTAATCGGCCCGATTCTGAAAATAACAATGTCTAGATCTTTAAGATCTTTATCCCAACACTTAATAGACGATTATAATAATTAAAAATGTCCAGAGCGGATTTTGCTATTCACGGCTCAAATACACTGTATTAAAATATGATATAAGAAAGATTGTTTCTCACAAACGTATTAATTTCTTCATCCACAGCGTCCAGATGAAATATCATGGCTAAACTTGTCATAACCGTGTTCGGCGTTACTGCGTATTCAAATCTTCCCATCCTGACATTTGACAGATATGTCTGGATCTTTAAGATCTTTATCCCAACACTTAATAGACGATAATAAACGAGACATAGCTTTACGTCGGTGTTTGTTTCTGTAAGTTTCTACATGAGATAGATATAGAGGGAGGGAGAAAGATGTAAATTGTTATCTGTCAAATGTCAAGATGGGAAAGTTTGAATACGCGGTAACGCAGTCAAGTTTAGCCATGATATTTCATCTGGACGCTGTAGATGAAGAAATTAATACGTTTGTAAGAAACAATCTTTCAATACAGTGTATTTGAGCCGTAGAATAGCAAAATCCGCTCTGGACATTTTTAATTATTATTATCGTCTATTAAGTGTTGGGATAAAGATCTTAAAGATCTAGACATTGTTATTTTCAGAATACGGATGAATGTCTCCTTTGTTACTCGGGTATAGAATAGTGGAGTAATTGATTTATAAATTAGTACGACTGTTTCTTGAGTCAATTATGCATTAATCTAATCATTTGACTCGGAATTGGATTCATTAGCCGGCGTGAGACCCGATCCTGAAATTAAAGATGTAAAAGGGTCGATTAATTACACAAAATGTAGGTAAGGCGGTAGGTACCTAGTGTTTAGATGGGCTGCATTGTTTTTTTTTGTATTTGGTTACATATCCAACAAAACATATTGTGTTGGATGAAAGTTTGATAAATGACTATCGTCGCGGGGAAGTTAACACGTTTTCACGCACTCATGCTCACGTAATGACACTACGAGTAAGCATTTTCTGAAGATAGATACGTTTCTAAGGTATCTATCTCTACATGAGAGAGTACGGGCTGTCCTTGACTTTACCAGGCCGAATTACTTTATTGTACTTTAGGCTACTATAGTTTAGAGACCAGAAGGAACGTGTATTTGATTACGCATTTTTATCGATTGTCGCGCGGTATGATCGACAATCATGAAATTATGCGGAGCATTGGTTTGGATTTTCCCGATAATTAATTACCTTAGACAGCGTCAGCATAGATTGTTTCACATTCCAACATACAGCACCAACCTGCCAAAGAGTTATGCTTGTTTGAAGAGCTACTGCTATGCTGAACAATATCACTCTGGACATTGATCTGTTCCATGTATCTGAGAGTGTTTTCCGAAGCAGAATTCTACGACACCTTTGATATGAATGATTTTATATATGTTTAATATATTTTGTTTATATATTTATTACTTATTTATAACATTACGAATTAAATTTATGTTTGTAATGTAAACGTTATATAAAATATAAATAATTGAAATTGAAAAAAGTCAACTTCTGTTTACAAAATATGATACCTCTACTAAACATTAACATGTAAGTACATATATCCATACAAAATCAGCTGGATGTAATATGTACATTTAAACATAAATATATCCAGCTGATTTTTAAAATGTATGCTGTGATCTAACTTCACTATTGGGGCCCATTTTAGATAGGGCCCCAAAAGGATTATTTGGTGTCAATACTTTTCTCATCAAAAACTTCTTACCTCGAACTCTTCTATTCCCAGGATAACAACATCGTTATAACATCCTAGGACAAAATAGTCGGGACGTACGCATAAATTTTCCAAGAGCAATGTCAAGACGTCTCTCAAATGTCAATATTTATGTCATTATAAATGTATGTATATATTGGGTTTAATTAAATACTTGGGTACTGAAGAAATTAGTAGATGTGTGTGAAGCAAGCAGAATTCTTCAAAATAATCAACATATATATATATATATATATATGTATATATAAAGAAAACCGTGTTTCCCTACCCGCCAAGTTTTCTCCACAACCAGCCACAACCACCCACCGGTGGTTATGTTGGTGGATAGCCCTTGGTGTCACATCGAAAATATGCGAGTTTTTGGGGGTGGCTGTGCGTGGGTGACGAAAATGTGCTTTGCAGCACATTGTTTTGTTATGGGAAGGCGGCAAATGCTTCAGATTGTTTCGAAATAGGCGCGACCTTGTCGGTGAGTCTAGAAGTTTCCGGAAAAACCTGCTGAAAGTTCTGGAAGGAGAAGGTTCTAGAAATTTCCCGAAAGTTCTATAAGGTTCTAAACTGAGTGGCGAAATGTGTTGGTGTGTCTAGAAGGTTCCCGTACATTTGATAAATTTCTTGAAAGTTCTGGAAGGAGAATGTTCTAGAAGGTTCGCGAAAGTTCTATGACGATCCAAACAGTGTACTAAAATCTACGCGTGCGAAGCCGCGCGGGCACAGTTAGTATCATATACAGGGTATCTCATAGCTAGTAGCAAATACTCTGGGGGAGTCGTCTTCGTTAAATTTTGAATAGAAAATATTATTTACACTTTGGGTGAAATGTCGACCGTTACGGATATAAGCGACATCAAAGTTGGCAATTTTTTTTATATAGAACATTGGACCATCACTACAGTAACTTATATGGAATATTCAAAATTCATTCGCTTCTATACAAGTCAAATAAAATTATAAAAACCTTACAAAAAATACTTTTCAAATTTCTTTTAATCATTTTATTTGTCTTGTATCAAAGCGAATAAATTATTAATATTTCATATAAGTTAAAATATAGTGATTCCAAAGTTTTACAGAAAATAAATGAAATATTGAAAAAAATTTACAAACTTTGATGTCTCTTACCTTCATAACTGTAGATATTTCACCAAAAGTGTAAAGAATATTTTCTTTTCAAAATTTTATGAGGAAGACTCCCCCGAATTTTTTGCTACTAGCTACGAGACACTGTATAATATTCATCATGCCAAAATCGACGTAGTGAACAATATTATACATATAAAAGGGGAAGGGATACGATTGTTATGATAACGCAAACCAATGAGAAAAGACCTGACAACATTTTCAAAGGCACTCTAGCATTGCAATTGCAACGATAGCAGTGCGTAAGCGGGATATCGGATTCTGATAAATATTATCAACGCATTGGAGTTCAGTATCTGTAATCGTTGCTCAGCTACCTATAATGCAAGTGGTGCATTACAAAAAAATACCAATTTCTGAGAATTCATTAAGAATATTTGATAAATAATATATTTTATTATAATTCTATGTTTTTTAAAAGCGCCGAGTTTGGGACCCACTATGGAATAATTGTACTTAATTAAAGTTTAAAGCATTTTACTACATCGGTCGCTAAATTCAAAGACGTATTTTACAACCGTCGAAATCCAAAAAATCCTAAATTCAGAGAAAATTCCATTCCACCTGTCCTCCGATTCTCAATATTTTTCCGTTAAAGACCAAAAAATTTCCCACTGCTCCGCGACCCACCGCTTTACTCGATTAATATGAGTAGAGAGTATAGTATTGTAGTAATAAATTTAACTCAACATTAGATTACATTACAGCAGTGCATTACAAAGTTCAATTTAGTGTAAATTAAAATAAACATTATTCTCCTCGGAGTATACGAACAACAGTTTCATTTGTGCAAATTGGTTATCTTCTGATTCCATTTGGATGTAGATTGGGTGAATGCGTACATAATGTGTAGATAGGAATAATATTCGCACTTTCAAGGAGCATTTGATTGCGCCATTTGGCTGGGGCAGCAATTAAGCTCGATTGTGAAGACCAATTAGTTATATCATTGTGTAGACATCCGTATCTATAAGTACGTATACAAATATGATGTATTCCGCAACCTACCTTGAAGCAGGGTTTGCGCAGGGTCAGTCAATATCCTGACATACTGTGAAAATATTGCTACATATTTAGGTGATTGTTCCTTCAACTCTAAAAACGACGAGACGTAGATCACCGGTAGTCCGCCTTATTTGGTAATTATTACCACAATTCTCAAAAATACACGGAACGTATTTATTTATACCCGTGTAATTACTTAGTTTATCTTTACGACTTTTGCGTTTTAGATGAGACCTTTGAAAGGTTGTCATGAATCTTATGGCCCGAATACAGAGTTAATACTTAAATGATTTAAAGGTTAAGTTACGCTTTAAAAGTATTATTTTGTACCGCAAATTACGTTTTTAAAGCGTACTTTAACCTTTAAATCGTTAAGTATTGTCTCTGTATTCGGGCTTACGTGGTTTAATTAATGTGACGTGTTGAGTGAGTGAATGTTAATTATAGGTGTTTTAAGGTCTTGGCATTAAAAAAAACAGGACGAGCAGAAATTGCGTTATTTGTTTCTATGTCAATATAAAACAAAGTGCAATATCATTTTTCAGCACTCAAAAGTTATACAGTAACAGCATATAAATCACTTTAAATCAAAAAAGTTACAGCAATATTTTGTTATACATCTATATATACGTTTAGGAACTCCACAATGTCTGTGTTTTCTAAAAAAATACCTGTTTATTTGATGTCGATGCGAAACGGATGCCAAACAGATTCTGTCTGTACAACGCTGGACAATTTTTAAAAGTTGTACATACTGCTAAAACAGCTTTAAAAATACGATGCACTGTATAATCCTAGATAGAGGTTGTAATCCTATTAAAGAAATACACTCTCTCAGAATGATGTTTTTATAAATTTTATTAATTGATTAATTAATAGTTAAAATATAATTTATATCCGTTCTTGAACAATATTAACATTATTATTGCTTGTATGTGCCGCTCGCCGCTGCCAATAGTGCATATTTAATTACAGAATTTACGTCTGACTTTTGATTATACATTTTCGAGTAAAAATGCTCTGAAAATAATGGCCGAGCGCAGCCCAACTCCATCACAGATGGCACTCGGGGGGCACACTGATTGTCAATATTTGAACATATTTGATCTAAACATCTAGCTCAAGTATTGTTCGTGTTTTAACGACTATCTTGTTTAAACGTGAATACTAGTTCGGTGCTGTAGTACTATTCATTTACTTAACAGGTTGTAAAACATCACAAGAATGTTCTCTTTTGGCATACATTGCTTGACGTTATGCAAAATTATTATTTTTTGCACATGGAACAACTGTTGATTTGAGTTTGATTTATTCGGCGGAGTTTGGTTTACTATATCAATTTAGAGTAATAAATTAAACTGATTCCTATTATATTTTGGGCACTTCGTATAATATAACCCTTAATTTTAAACGTTAATAAAAAAAATCAATAGTTGTTATTCTAAAAAAAAAAAAAAAAAAGTATTTTTAAAATAAGTATAGTTTTGTTTTCTTATTATTTCTTAAACTAATATGAAATTGACATGTTTTTAGTACAGTTTTAGCAAAATAACAATTAAAGAGTTGTTATTACGGTCGTTAGACATATTTAACTGTGACTGGTTGCGGATATTTTAAACGAACCGTATGTTTTTCCGAGAAACGTCCGCCCTCTACCTTTGCGGGTAAAGGTCGTCCTCCTGATATCATTGAATAAGCATTCAACGAAACGTCGAGAATCGTTTCTCGGAAAAACATACGGTTCGTATAAAATATCCGCAACCAGTTCCAGTTAAAAATAACAATTGTCTGAATTTTGATAAAAAAATCAATTATGACCAAAATGTTACATGATTGCAGTTCCAAGGTAATTTGTGTATTTTAACAACTATGTGGGTAGAAAACGCGTGTAGACAGTAAGCACATAGAAGCATGAGTTATACGTAAACATATTATAATATATTATATTTTGGAAAAAAAGTCAATTTAAATATGGAACAGGAATACTACAAATATAATATTGTCAAGAGATGGTAGAAGAATCGCTTTTTACACTTTTTAGTGTTGTTTTAGGCCGCTAGTTAAGGCTGTGAGCTGTTCTCACAGCCTTAACTAGCGGCCGAAATATATACGATAAAAGTATGTCATTTTTATGGGTTATTTTATGGGTTTTACCTAGTATTAGCTGTGCCTGCGCGGCTTCGCACGCGTAGATTTTTAGTACACTGTTTGGATTGTCATAGCACATTCGCGAACCTTCTAGAACATCCTCCTTCCAGAACTTTCAAGAAATTTATCGAATGTACAGGAACCTTCTAGACACACCGACACATTCCGCCACTCAGTTTAGAACCTCATAGAACTTTCGGGAATTTTCTAGAACCTTCTCCTTCCAGAACTTTCTAGAGCAGGTTTTTCCGAAACCTTCTAGACTCACCGATATAGTCGGCGCGCCTATTTTGAAACAATTTGAAGCATTTGCGTCCTTTATATGTTAAATCGAAGGCCTTCACGGGTACAATATGTGTTAGTTCTAACTACTTTGGGGGTAACCCGCGTCAAATTCTGGTCGTCAGGACCAGTCATCTGCCAACGTTTTGAACAGATCTCACTGCTCATCTTCAGGGCGCCTTGTCGATGAGCTGCTTCTCCAAAAAGCGTACAACCGTTTGGGTCCGGAGCTCATCGTCAAGTGAAAGTTTGAAAAATTCTGCGTCAGGTGTTTGTGGAGGAGTGGGTTTCTCCAGCGACGCCGCTAATAATTTTACGCGTCTCTGAACATCGCGTAAATATATATATTGGTTATTATTATTGTTGAATGTCATTCTGTAACCCTAACGGGGTTTTGATTTATTTCTCGTATATCACGCTCACACACTCCGGTGTCGCGGTCGTCTCAAATGACAACATCTACATTTGCACTCGCGTTGCGAGAATTGATATCGTAATTACCTACACTCGGATATTTTTTCAACATTTTTGTGTACATATAATATGTAAATAGGTAATTCTGCATAAATGCATATAATATTATACAGGATGTTTCAGTCCTAATCCACAATACTTGGAAAGGGTTTAAGAATATGAGTCAACAATATCCTAACATTTTTTGAAAAATGTCAATAATTACGGAGACAGGCGACTTCAAAGCTCATATTTTTTTTTAATATTTGTAACTCATATCAGAAAATTATAAATTCATTCGCTTTCATACAAGAAGGACAAATATCGTTAAAATTTCTGCAAGGTTTTAATAATTTTATCGATACGTATATTATATTATATAACACACTATATTAATAATATACAACAGACCAAAGTAGGTAGATAACTCTAGCCTAGGCACATTATTTTGGAATGTGTTAATATTTTTATGAAGAAAAATGTCCAAATATATTCAAATGTCGTCCAACTTTGTTTTCAAAAATTATTATACGTAGGTATATTTTTCTGTTCAAATATTATATCGACCGCGATGACCGCGAATACAAAATTTTATTCACCAGGTAAAACATGTATTTCTAGATCCTTCATTATTTATGGCATTTTTTGCTTAATTTATATATTAGGTCCTTACATATGAAATTGGCGTTTTGCCGTACTGGCAAATTTGATCTCAAATATCTTCTCTTTGGTTAGGAATTCCAAATCAAAATTTATACAGATATTTACTCATGTATTTGTGTTTTGAAAATTATAATTAATTTGTTTTTTCCTCAATTGTTTTATTCTTTGCGTCACTCAGTTTACAAAATGAAAAACTTGAAATATCGCGTTATTTACGATTACGAGTTCCACCATGGCACCAGTGCTGCAGAAACGGCTCGAAGGATTAATGATGTGTATGGCGACGGTGCCGCAAAAGAAAACACAGTGCGTTTTTGGTTCCAACGTTTTTGTTCTGGAAATTTCGACCTGCAGAACAAGCCCCGTGGACGGCCGGAGACCAAAGTTGATAATGAAGACTTGAAGGCTATTGTGGAAGCGGATCCATCGCAAACCACATCCGAGTTAGCTGCAGGCTGCGGTGTTAGTGATAAAACTGTTTTAATCCACTTGAAGCAAATTGGTAAGGTGAAAAAGCTTGAATGGTGGGTACCTCACGAATTGAGTTAAGCAAATCAACAAACGCGCGTTGACTGCTGCGTTGCATTACTCAACAGGCACAATAATGAAGGGATTTTAAATCGAATCATTACCTGTGATGAAAAGTGGATCCTGTACGATAATCGGAAGCGCTCATCGCAATGGCTGAACCCTGCCGAACCAGCCAAACCATGCCCCAAGCAAAAATTGACTCCAAAAAAGGTACTTGTGAGCGTTTGGTGGACTAGTGCTGGTGTCGTTCACTACAGCTTTCTTAAATCTGGCCAGACGATTACGGCAGATGTCTATTGTCAGCAACTGCAAACCATGATGGAAAAGCTAGCTGCTAAACAACCGAGGCTGGTTAATCGCTCTAGGCCACTGCTGCTTCATGATAACGCTAGACCACACACTGCACAACAGACGGCTACCAAATTAGAAGAGCTTCAATTGGAATGTCTAAGACATCCACCGTACTCTCCGGACCTTGCCCCAACAGATTACCATTTTTTTCGAAATTTGGATAACTTCTTGCAAAGGAAAAAATTAAACTCCGATGGGGCAGTCCAAACCGCCTTCAAAGATTTTATTGATTCCCGTCCGAATGGTTTTTTAGTAAAGGGATCGATGAACTACCTATGAGATGGCAAAAGTGCATAGATAGCAATGGTACATACTTTGATTAAATAAATATATTATAATAAAAAAGAATCGGCTTTATGTTCCTCCCATACTAAACGCCAATTTCATATGTAAGGACCTAATATTTTGATACGATGACATTTTGTAATTGTTATTTAAATGAATTTTAAATGAGAACATGTTTTTCTATATTCATTTGCGAAATAAATCCTTAACCAATCTTGAAGGTATAATGTTAAACTGTAATTTACAAAGTTGTGTAAAACACTGATTCCCACAATTTTTTCGGAACAAAATCAAAAAATTTTTATCGACTCCACACCACTCGTAAAATTACTATTTTTTGTAAATAGAACAGTGTTTAGTGATTAGTCAAACCGTTATTTTAACCCGTTAGACATAGTACAGTTGTTGAAGATTTGTATCTGATTGTATCGATTACAAGTAGGTAACTGAAATGTATTCTTTGTAAAGTAGGTACCGATGGTTGTCCGTCGAATTGCGGAAAATCTGTTATCAATCAATCATGGACACAATTGGACACAAATCTCAATTCACGGTTGGTGTGTCACCGGTTAAAATACCATCACTTTAGGTAGGTACTTTTAACAATGACAGTTTGCATAACGAGTATTTTCTTCAGACTAGACGTAATTCATGACAGGAAAATGACTCGTATCATACTACTTTTGTTTTTAATTTTTCATAATCTATTAATATTGTAATATTTCATAATTGATGTAATTATTATTATTACAATATTAAAAATTAAAACACGATAAATGTGCCATATGTCCATGAATTCTGATTATGTGTAAACATATTTTTCGCTTAATTTTTTTAAATCTAGTACCTACGTCTTTTTAGATGTAGCACCTAAAAGATAATTTAAAAATGTGCGAATGTAAGGTTAGGTCAGTTCTCCTCCCAAGGTCCAGGTGGTACCTACTTTCATTTTCGTGGTCCATAAAGTCACTAATACTTTCAAATATTTGTTTCACTAGGTTTACTAACTGCAGTAAACTGCATCAGCGTACGTTGGACCATGAGGATACAAGATGTATTCACTTCCTCCAAGTTGCTCGCTTTGGTCGTCATCATCTTAGCGGGGCTCTATCACATCGCGACTGGTAAATATCAAGCATTTCACTACGTTCATCAATAATTTGATGTTCGATTTCATTTAACATTGTTTCATCTTTGCTATGTGGAATTGAATTGTTATTTTAACATTGATCAGTATTTAAAGTGTGTATTTAAAGTAAGAACTACTGTTTAATTACATCCAGCATTTTGTTTACACGATTTTGAAATAACACAGTCCACAAATAAAATATTTTTGCACGAATTATTTCTTCTAACACGATTCCTGAACGAAAATTAGTTTATATCTACAAACAATAAGAAATTGATATTTTTAATATACATAAGTATATGTGGGGTATGAAAGCAAAGGCAGCAATATTCAAAAAAATAAAAAAATGTTTTGAATTGAATTGAAGGATTACTGATTTAGAATGTACTAAATTCTAGACTTTTTGTATCTATCCCTTCCAAAATCATGTTTCCTATAAATTTATAGGCTGTGTTTCCTTTGAAAATCTTGGAATCAGCGCATTATACATTAGTATACATTAGTATACATTAGTATACATTAGTATACATTAGTATACATTAGTATACATTAGTATACATTAGTATACATTAGTATACATTAGTATACATTAGTATACATTAGTATAATGCGCTGATTCCTTGATTAGTAATCCTCGATAACTAAATTCAATTTATTTTGGATATTGCTGCCTTTGCTTCTATACCCAACATATGTTTTTTAAAGATTAATATCTACCGCGTAAAAAAAAGAATAACGTGACGACGGTCTTCATAAAAATACTGATACTGATAAAAAATGAATTTGCTATTGTGTTTTATGTTATTACCAATATTTATTAACCTAAATATCGTCCATTGGTTGTAAATAGTAAGGATATCAGACTTATTACTTACTACATGTAATTCATCAAAAATGACGGAACATCGGTTCGGGTCTTTGCTAAGTCCTAGTATATATTTATAGAATATATTTTTGACGGCCCACGGAGAAGCGGTAGTAACATGCGCTAAGCGGCCGGTACGGGTTTGCTGGCCCGGGGTTTAAGCCTCATCTCCGGCCGTTTAAGTTGTTTTTCTAGCTGCGAATTTGAACGAAATCACGGACGTTACACGAAGTTATAGACAGACAGACGGACGGACAACGAAATTATTATAGACTAGCGAAAAGCAAGCACTGCTTTCGGTGAAAAGAAAGAAGTGTTCTTTTTGCGGCCAATGTTTTTAGCCACTGATACAACTGTTTAGGTATGCTGTGTCCATATCCTTTGCGCTGCTTCACGGTCAATCGTGACAATCGATTTGTAAATAGGACAAACGGATGGGCAGATAGACAACGAAATTATTACAATCGGGATAGGATAATGATACAATGTTATAC
>JADDOH010008667.1:0-22739 GCA_016648135.1 Agrypnia vestita | reverse complement strand
AAAACAGGTTTCGATTTATTTGTGTGCTCATTGAACTGTATTTTTTCATTTTTCCATATACATATGTGTGTTTTTTTTTACATTCTTTATTTTATCTGATATTATATTCAATAATATTTACTTGTTTTTGTTCTACAATATATAGGATATTAATCAATTTTATGTAGAATGTATTATGTTATCATTTCGTTTTAAAGCTGCTCATCTTGGCACAAGTTTATCCTAATGATGATGAATGGCTCATTTCCTTGCACACATGTATCTTAGTTCAGGATTAAATAAAAATATACATATACTACACATATATGATAAAACACCTCTAAATAAGCAATTTTTATTGTTGTTATCATCTGCCACAATGCTGCAAGCTCAAAAGTGGTAATTTGTGAATGGTGAAAAGACTAATGCATAATACAGTAAAACGCCATTAATTGTAATCCCGATAATTCGAAATTCACCATAATTCGAAATTTTTAAAACCCACAAGTCCCAAAATGCTAATTTCATAGTAGATTAACCCCGATAATTCGAAAACCCCGGTAATTCGTAATTCAAAATAATTTTTAGCCCCTTGCACAATAAATCAATACGTTTTAGTTCACATTTCGATTTTTTCGCAAGAGAACAACAGATATGTTGCAATTTCGTACACTTTAGTAATAGAAATGTGGCAGTCTTTGTATTAGCATAATAAATATTGCGTTTTCAAAATGATTTTTTCGAAATACATATGCAAAAATGCTAACCTTTTTCACTAAATTAATTACTTTTTCACGAGTTTTACTATTTTTTTCTTACCTTCAATTTCGAATTAACAAGGTTCCGCGTAATTTGAAATATTTTTTTTTTGGTCACTTGAATTTCGAATTAACGAGGTTTTACTGAATTACAAAAGAAACTTACAAATACGTTCAAAGGATACAAAATATATTTTTTACTAACGCCAAATGTTCCTCTCTCCGTAGTACAGGAGGTAATCGTCGGTTGGGCTCGCCATGCCCTCGTCGAGTGCGAAGCCCACATTCAGAGCCTTGAATTCTTCCGTTTTTACAAAAATCTCCATCCCTTCGTCACCCCCGATCTCTTCATCTAGAGCACAAAATATATGATTAAGCAAAACAAGCATCCTTATGTTTTATGGGAACCTGAAATTATTTGAATGTTAAAAATTAAAAATCCAAATATTAAAAAAAATATATGAAAAATATTAGGAATATTTAAGGATATCTTTGGGAAAATGCCCTCTCGCTGCGGGGGTCAAGGACGTATCAATTATTTCTCAAGTGGCCGCAGATTGTACGCACTAAGTGGAGAGGTGTGCTCGACGTCACTGTGCTATTGATGCAATATGAACTGACAATAACCTTCGGGCTTTTCTGCGTCTTATTATAAAAATGGAATGATAGTAGTGAGAAGAAGTCACTATATACTAAAATAACATAATATAACATCAATGCCTTCCAATTAGGTATGAAAAAGTTAGTAATCATGTCTCTGTACCGCTCACCGTTGACTAACATTCTGACCCTCATTATTTTTGAAGACATATGGACCGATGATTCCACCGGCCCATAAAGCGCACAAAACGGTGACTTTTTCTGGATATAACGGTGTTTCGACAGTGGCTTGTGGATTATCATCGCTCCAAATGTGGCAATTGTTTTTATTGACATTTAACCAGTGTGTTTCATCACCTAACACATTTAGATTGTGAAAATTGGATCTCCATATTGCGACATGTAAGCACTAGCCATGGCGGCCACACGCCTGAAATCATATTCAAATATCAATGCCATAAAATTATCTGTCTAACAAAGCCAATTTCGTGGATATTAAAAACATTTTTCTGTGTTTTATTTCAATTTAAAGTTATCCGCCTCTAAAAAAACACCCTTTATATTTCAATGGGCTCTTACAAATCTAGGTATACGCGATTCTGTCAACAGGATTTTTGTTTTTATTAAATCTGATGCAATGGCTAAGATTTCCTTTGGATGCCTGTTCGCTAATTGTCAATTTCCATATTAGGATTATTATTTTTTATTCCTCTAATGAGTTGGAGGGCACTCTTCCGAAAATGCTGTGATATGAGTCCAGCGAAAGGCTGAGAATCAAATCTCTACACATTCATATGGTTTGTATAAAATATCTTTTTTTTTCAATACCTAAGTTTAAAAGGTGTATTTAATGAGAGTAGGAATTAAATTTTAAAAGTTATCCATTTTCAATATGACATAGAGTTATTTATTTATTTATTTCAATATATGACACATAAGTACCTTTTACATAATAATATTTACAAGAAATCCAAAGAGTAAAAGAGCAAAAAATTACAGAATTGACATAGCAGGTATATAGATTTAGTAGTTGTTTAAAGTTATAACAGTAATTTAGAAAAAGGAGGTGTGAAATATATAAGATAAAACATAATTTAGAGAAAGGAGATGTGAAGTATATACAAGGTTAAACAAATAGGTATAATAATTTGTTTGAGATCGCATTATGAATTCAGGATGGCGGGGTGCAAAGCTTTTAGTAATGAATCTTTATATTGTGCTAAACTGAAATTAAAAATATCAGAGTTACCTAGCCTATGCAGTCTGGGTACAAGAGAGTTAAAATGTGAGTTGGTTCTAGTGTTTTCACAATAAAATTGTGTAGGTATTCGTGTAGCTCTTTCAGGCGCATGAAACATAAACAAACACAATTATAAAAGATATAAAATACAAGAGATTCATCTTACCTGGAACAAAACAGATGTGCAGAGTCCTCCGGAGTCGAATCCCCTTGGCCTGGAGTCTCCTGACCGTCTCCAAGTACTGGATCGCCACACACTTCATGTCCTGGGAGCCTCTGGCAAAGATTTTTCCATCTCCATCTATGTGGGCGCTGAAAGGCGGGTAAGTCCAGCTCTCCTGGAATGTTAGAAAGTCTTTATTAAATGAATGCTTCTGGTGTAAGTACTGCCAACAGAACTACAACTACAGTGGTGCATAGTGTTGTTCAGGTGCCAGCAAGGTGGCCCATCGGGCACCTCGGATTTGAATTTCCCACCTATTTTATACATATTGGGTGTGTTCTAGTTAGTAGCAAAAACTTTACAGATGGATTCCTGCCTTGATAACGAGTCGAAAATGTTCAAGCAACCATGCATCAATAGTTATAGAGATAATTTTCTATTATTACAGTAACTTATGTCGATTATGAAAAATTAATTCGCTTAAATACAAGTCAATTACAATGATAAAAACCTTGCAGAAATTGAAAATACAATTTTTTTACATATTACAATATTACGTTAGAAATTTCGGAAAAAATGCAAATTTTTAAGTAGCTTATTTCCAGATTTTTTCAGTGTTATCACATTTTACAAAATTGAATGAGGAAGATTACCCCAAAGTTTTAATAATTAGTTGGTGACGCCTTGTACCGAGCAACAAGATATCAATTTTCAAACAATGCTGACAAAGGCTAATCTATGAATGTGTCTAAAAAAGTCAACAACATTTCTAACGAGCACCATATTATGTAATGTTTGACTACCAAGATTCGTTTGTTTATCACTCAATTTCAGAATCACATATCAGCAGCACTCAAACAATGCTATCTTAATTAAATATATTTTGTATGTTGTTACATATTCATCAGAATTCATTGTTTTACATCTCTTTTCCAAATTTGATTTTACAGCGATAATTGAAAGCAATTTTGTTAGAAATTTAACAGACAAGTATTCCATGAAATGGCAAAATTTCAAAACTGTGAAAATGTATTTTTAATGTGAATATGTTTTATCAGAAACTCCCCGTGTAAAATGTGACATGAAACTATGTTAAAAAACTAACCCATAAAAACCAAGTTTTTATTATACTCCCTTTCTGATTTACTAGTGGAAACAGGTTTGGCGCTTAACCTACGCGTTGGGCTCGAGTCGAGCGACACTACGAAAGGGAGTAATGAAAAATTTCGAAAAATCCAAAAATATACTATAATTATAATTTTTTTAAAATGAAAATTTGTTAGATCATTTTTAGCGTCGCCACGAGTCTGTCTGCAAAGTTTCAGCTCGATTGGATCACAGGAAAAGGGTTAAAAATCGATCCAAACTTTTTTCGACTGACAAACAAGCAAGCAGACGCTTGAGTTACGAGTTAAAGAAAGGGAGTAAAAATAGGATATTAGAAAAAAAGAGGTAAAAAGATTTTAAAGATATAATTGGCCACATGCTGAAAATAGCAATATTGGGATCTTAAGATTGTTATCCCAACACTTAACCCTTACCACTTGAGTGCAGCCATAGAGGCGGCATGCATGGTTTGTCGTATCACTCGAGTGCCGCCACTATGGCGGCAAGAAAATATAAACTTATTTCTAAATATTTTTTATATATTGAGTTTTTTAGTTTTCAATATAATTTAACCAGAATCATATTAGTACAAGTAAATAGTAATAAGCTAAGGGATTTTATCAAGAAATGAGAAATAACATATCAAAAAATTTTTGAGTGGAAATTGTTAATAGACGAGAATAAAAATAAGCGAGATGTGTTTGTTTTTTTCAGTTTCTACTTGAGAGAGAGAGTAAGAAAAAAGTACATAACAGTTTTCATCAAAATATAAATATGAGGACGCTGTGGGAGAAGAAATGAATAAGTGCATATGAAATAATCTTTTTTCTATAAGCATTAAATACGGAATTAGTAATTATTTCACATAATTTTAGTCGAAACATGAGATTGCGAGGTTACGCTTGCGATAGGTATTTTGGTAATCCGTTAGAAGCTCTGTCAGACCAGCCCGTCCGGATAAGAGAGACCGGAGAAAGAGCACCGGAGAAATCAATCCCTCTTCTAAAGGCATCCAGACATCGGACACCGCAAACAAAGATATTTACTGTGAACGACCAAGTGGTAGAAAATTTTGTAATATTGATTAATAAAGACCAAATTTATTAATCAATTAGAAAGACATGCAGAAAAATCAAATCAACGAAAAAATATTTGGTTGCTACCGGGACTCAAACCAGGATCTCCTATCTATCCGGGAAGGTACGTTACCATTACGGATACCTTTCTGGATACGTTACCTTCCTGGAAAATAGGAGGTCTGGGTTCGAGTCCCGGAAGCAGCCAAATATTTATTTATTTATTACATTTTTTGGTATGTCTTTCTAATTGATTAATAAATTTGGTTTTAAAATTCACAGAACTCTGTTCTGAAATTGTAACTTCACAATAAGAATGTGTTCTTTAATATAATTGATTAATAAAGATTTCTTACTGCATCACACATGGCCTTTGTAATTAGGTTAAAATTTCTATGCGCTTTTATGTTAAGAAATAGTTAATAACTTCTAGTTAAAATAAAATGTAAATTTGTATTCTTAATAAATAAATAAAAACTTACTTCAAATACAGGAACAACGTCCATGTGAGAATTGAGCAAGCAGGTCGGAAGCGAGGGTTCTGTCCCCTCCCATGTTAAGATCACAATGGGCTTCTTGGGGACTAGTTCATAAATTCGGAAGGTCAAACTGAGATCAACCGCCTGCTTCTTCAAGAAGTCTACACAGGGCTCTGCGGAAAAAGAAAAAATACACATGTTGAAATTTCACTTGTAACATACAGGGGATGTACCAGAACTAGTCCACAATACTTCACAGGTAAATGAGTCAAAATTTTCAAGCAACAACATACAACTAATATCAATAGTTATAGATCTTCAAGTTTGTGTTTACTGGGGTATTATGCCGTGTTGTTACGACCTTTCGGGCCGACGTTTCGGATCCCATTGCAGGGTCCATCATCAGGGCTGATGTGTTGTCTTGAATGTTGGTGTTGTGGTTAAGTATCGGCTTGCAATACCGTGCCGAAGTCATGATGTGTGACCGAGTTTGCATGTCGGGCATGCAAACTCGGTCATCCGAAAATCAGCACTGGCTGAGCATTTTCTGGATACCGTCCCATTTTGCATGACCGAAAATCCTGGAAACCTAAGAGGGTCCACCAGGCGCGTCTTATAAGGAAGCACTAGAATCTACAGCAATCCGATAAACATTAATAGAGATGATGGTCTCAAATTAAAAACATCTTGGTATCCGGCGCTTCAAAGTCATTCTCGTCGCAGACTCCGCAGAGATAGTGATCAGACAACAGATGAATCATACATACAACACAATACAAACACTTCATGACTTCGGCACGGTATTGCAAGCCGATACTTAACCACAACACCAACATTCAAGACAACACATCAGCCCTGATGATGGACCCTGCAATGGGATCCGAAACGTCGGCCCGAAAGGTCGTAACAACACGGCATAATACCCCAGTAAACACAAACTTGAAGATTCTGAGTGGCCGTGAAAACCTAAGAACATTCTTAATAGTTATAGAGTTAAACAACTTCAAAGATTGCATTTTTTTTCAATATTTCTAACTTATTTTCTATAAAACGTTGGACTATCATTACACCAACTTATATTGAATATTAATAATTAATTCCCTTTAAATTTAACCGGTCGTGTGCCAAACCGCAGATCTGCGGGAAAACTTTTGTACCCTCTGTGTGCCAAACCGCAGATGTGCGCTCCCTAGACAGGTATGCGAATTCGGCCTATTTTACCTGCGTTTATGAGTGCAATTTTTATTCAATTTACTTTCAGATGGCATCTCGCGCATGGCTTGGAAGCGCATGATCTATCGACGCAATTTGACAGATTCGATAGTTTGGTGTGTGTGAAAAGTTCAGCCTTAACCCACCCACTAATTCCCTTCCGTCAAAGTGAAACAATAAAATAGCTAATCAGAAAATTTAACACCAAAATAATGATTGATAGCCATTAATAAATTAACCAAACGATAAAAGTACATCTCTCAAAACAAGACTTTTTAACGGCCTCATTAAAAAAATGAAATACTAGCTGACGCAACTAGGAAATGCAATCCCGATCCCGCGAGATCTCGAGGCATTTTATGAGATCAATCCCGAGCCGAAAAATCGGACGAGATTATCGGAATTGATCAGATTTTTTTTTTTATGTTTTGTATGTTTAATTGTATATGTCTATAGAGCTTTTAGTAAGTACTTAAAACTTATGTTCATGTTACATTCAAATAATGAAAATAGCTTTGAATAATATTTGCTGTATTTTATCAACCTAACATAGTAATAAAAACTACTACTAACTCTACTACATTGACTGATTAATGCTTGAAAAACGCCTACAAAAACTTTAATGCAATGATTAATAATGAGCTAAATGAATAATTAATTACTAAAATTGCTGATATAAAAATGCAAGGCATTGTCATTAATTGCTATTCAGTTCTAAACAAAACAAAAAAACACAAAAGCATTTGGGATCCCGAAAGGGCAATCCCAACTCGGGATTGCATTACCTAGACGCAACTCTTTCTACTTCAAAGTACTTCTATAATTGTTATTTGTGAATGTTAACAATGTGTAAGCCCACACAATGCACTACCGGGCTGCGTCAGCAATGGTCAACGGGCAACCAGATTAGTATAATTTCCGCTCGCCCACATTCTTAGAATCACATCTAAAGAGATGGAAACAGATTAGATATTTACAACTGTCTGGAACCTTAAAATGTGAACATGTCTGCAATCTATCTTTCTGCAGGTTGCTTAGTCAGTCAGAGTTCCTTCATTAGTATTATTAGCAATTTATTCTAACCTTAAGAGGCTTTTTTGGGAATAAAACTATAAATTAGAAGTCAAATTTTTATGTTGTTAACTCTTAGAAGACTGTGCTAAAAAATACCTTCGGGAACGGTGGTATAACACAGCGTTACATGATTCAAAATTGACATAGTTTTTAATTATGTGGCAAAGAAAATATATTTATAAATACAGATAAGACTTTTTAGAGGTCCCTTTATATAATTATGTAAGATTAATATACATATTTGCATTGTTTTAGTAAATTATCAGAAAATCAAGGCATGTTGAATTTACGTGCACTCATGCTGACGAATCATTACCAACTGAATTCGACGACGCGGTCGACCGCAGTCCGTCTCTTTCTAACATCTACTAAGCGATTCTATCTTGTTCTATATTGTTTTCTCTTTCACCGAAACCCTAGCAACTGCGTCCCCGTCCTATATGAAATGTGTGGTATTGTCGTGCTCTTACTTACTCGATTTAACTGCGACGTGAAATATTCTGACCTCTTTTACTCACTGGCCGAAAATACGAGGGTAATGAATAAATATTTTTTAATTTAAAAATCCCTACATTTTCATTTCATTTAGTCATTTTGGTGTGAAAATGTCTATTCGATGAATACAAAAAAATGACATTTTAGTTTTGGTAAATGAGGTAGACATTAATATTTTGTATGACATGTAGACCTACGTTACACCACCGACACACAGAAGTTAAAATACCTTTTTTTTATAGCAAAATAACAAATTGTCCAAAAGCAAACTATTTTTACGAATAAAGTACTTAAGCAGAATCAATACATGACAGTTGGCGGTAATTATTTGCGAGCCTGATCCAGGTTAGGACAAATTTTGGCTGATCCTTGACGGCTGTTTGCCTGGAGAGGTTAAATCAAATAATGTCAGTCAAATAGTGTCAATTTACAATAATTTATGATGAAGGTGATTGTCTGCCCCGGCACAAAGGAAGCTATCAATTTACCTCTATTATCAATTGCCGACATTGCAAACATAATTGTTTTACTATGAAGTACATGGAACAACATATCGTCGCTATATATATAATTAAGCCTATGTGCCATTTTAGTACATTCTGAGATAAACAAATGAAACTGTTTTAAAAAATAATTGCATAGACTAGATTTATAAAACATATTTTAAATAATTACTAGGCAGATTTGCCAGATGAGCGGCAATGTTTTTTTTAGTATATCTCCATTATTTATATGAAAAATTGTCAAATCGATTCGTTCATCTCAGAATGTACTAAACAGCACATTGGCTTTATTATATATACAGCGAAGATATACATTTATGTTCCCCCAACAGGCATTTTAACTATATATTTATAATGAATATTAAGGCAGACACAGCACTTCATATTCTTCATTACAGCAACCGATTTTGAATTCAATAAAAATTATTAAAAATTACTTAAGAATTAAATACTTTTTTATTATTACTTTTTATTTTATGAATTTTTAGTATATTATGTTTTCCTTATGCTTCTGCTTCATTATATACTTGCATTTTTCTTTTTACTTTATATTATATTTTTCTTTATATATTTGTATTTTAAGTACGTGATTTCCACTTTATGTCATTACTTTTATATATTATTTTTTTCCTTTAAACTATCCATGATATAAATGTACACTTTACCTACCTTTTTTGTTTATAAAAGCCCTGTGGGGCGTTAATAAATGAATAAAATAAGTACATTGCAACTCAGAGTTAATTTCAATCATCTTTCGAGTCATAAATAAAAAAATTTGAATTGCAAAAATGTGTCGATTGGTCGGCAAATGCAATGGACTTTAATATTTATATAGTTTAATCTTTTTATACATATTATAAGTAAAGTATTGTAATGTATGCACTTTTCAATAAAAATGACATGTACAATTTTGGTTACTATTGACCAATGCAATGTAAATGTCCAAAAAATATGTTTTCTGAGGTTTCTATGTATTTATGTAATTTTTTGACCTTGGGCAAAATATTTTTTTTGTTCTAGGTGGCTAATTGGTTAAAAATTTCTAAAGGTGTGCGGAGAAATTGTTATGAAACAATCTCTACACATGCACATGCTAAATAAATTTCTGCAAATCATTTTCCCGTTTACGTGGCTAGAAGCAAATTAAGCCCTTTCTGAAACATATTAAATAAATCAATGTTATAAAAATTGTTTTTAATAAATATTCAATCATGTATTGTACAAAGCTTTTTCACTGACATTAGCAATTTGATAAGAGATGTAAATAACAATGAAAATAGATAAGATATTGTTGTCTGTCTAATTAATATTATACAAATGATGAAGTAATACCTAATAATATATGTAATTATTAGATTGAGAAGATTTAAGAATTGAGCACATATTTTTGTATTTAGAAAATATTTCACAATCGTCGGAGAAATCAATTAACATGATAAATATCAAAGACAGACAAAAGACCTACTGAGTATATCAATCTCAATACATTGATTTACAGCAGGTGCCAATTCTAATAACCGTTCGCTGGTTATTAGAATCAAACGTATATTGCGCTTAATTTTCAATGAACAGAAAAATTTCATTAATCCTAGAAGGCTTTTCATATTTTTTCTTCGCAGTGGCTTTTCATTGGCTGATTAGACTAACAAGTACTTCATATATCGAAAATGGAAGCACTTACCCAAGTGACATAGTTGTCTCCTCTAACATCCTGTCAGCGATTGAGTTGACACGAAGAATCAACGCGGTACACTCAACAATAAGAGAAAGCAAAAAAATATTCATCGAAACTGCTAATAGCAGCCCTCTAGGATTAAAAACAACATCATTATCAGGATATTTATAAATAGGTCCCATTAGCTGTCGTCAGACGTGTTCAGTTTCTTTTAAAATTTAACACAATATTCTCGAAGATAAGCAGTTTAAATCTGTGCATCAGTAATTGATAATTTAACATTTTGTTTTGTTCTGTGGTAGTGAACTGTTTACTGACTACTACTAAATAAACTAAAGTTAGTGGCTATTACAATTTTAAATTCTTAATAGAGATGCGAACACGGAATATGTGTCGCATCAACATTCTTACTATTCTCAAACTTAACCAAAAGCCTGCGTTATGAAAATATGACTAACTTGCTGGTGTTCTGCCACCAATCACCAGATCCCTAGTCGATCAATATACGGGTGTACCAGAGCTAGCAGCAGAAACTTGGCCGGTAGATTCCTGACTATGTTATGAGTCTAAAATGTTCAAGCAACCATGACCTAATATCAATAGTTATGGAGATATGCAATATCAAAGTTTTCATTTTTTTTTCATTATTTCTGACTTATTTTTTGCAAAAAGATGAACTATCTTTACAGTAACTTATACTTAGTAGTTTTATTCACATATAAAACCATTTATTTTTACCTTTAGGTTGATAGGGTACATACAGGGTAGTACAGCCTGATAAATACAAAGTTTGCCTTTTTTAAGAATAGCTATTTTTCAAAAAGCGTTGGAAGATATGAATACTAAATTAAAAATATTTTTACAACACATCAATAATATAATATATAACAGGATTGCCATATTTCCATTGAGAAATGATTCCAAATTTCAAATGAGGATAAATTATTAAGACATTGATGAATAAAAAAAACAAAAACAATGATTTTTACTATAATTGTTAGTATTATTAATGGTTGTATTAAATCTAATAATACAAAGATATCAAAGAAAGTAAAGAAAACGCGGATTTAATATTTAAACTTGCTAAGATGCGTTGAAAATGGGACTGATTTAGGGATTCAAACTTACGACCTTCGAGGTCAATGGAAAACATTCTAAATACTGAACCATAAGCGAAACAAAAACTTTTTCTAGCATTCTAAAAAGTTTAAAATTTAAGATAATTTGAATTTTGAGTGTTCCAATTGATTGGTTCAACTTGATAACATATTTTAGTCCGTGTATGTTTAGAATGTAAATAAATGACATGCAAAATTAAAAAAAAATATATTTTTTATTTACTAAGTACTTAATTATAAAATCCACAACAGAAAGTGTTGATTAAAAAGAAACAAAAAATAATGACACCTTACCATAATCGACGTTAGGGTGAACACTGGGAATTTTAAGATACTCGACGAAATTTTGAATTTCAGCATTATTTTCCCACTGAGCCATATTGAACGAAAATATAAAAGACGCAATCACAGAACCGCTCGCTTCCACATTCAGAAACTTACTGAGAGCTGAGAGCGACGACGGCTCAGGTTTCGCTCACGCAAATTAGATAAATTGAGTATGCGATTACAGTTTGAACGAGTAGTATTGAATGAATTATGTCATTTGAATTATATCACCGATGACAGCCTATATTTAAATTGTGTTATTTTATACAAAAAAACTATATTTACCTCCACGTAATCCAAAATTCCTTATATATTACATATTTACAAAGCTGACCACTTGTAAACTCAAAATAAACAACATCCCACACTCCGGCCTAGAGGTTGACATTTGACAGCTGATAAACACATAACGCCTAAATTACCAAAGGGTTAAAAATACCGCATTCGTTGCATATTTTCATTGTATGTATTGTTATACTCCCGCTTTACATTGCATATTTACTTATACCTATGCATTTTTCTACTCCTTTCATACATATAAAATAAAGTTTAAAAACGCACTTACTTGCTTTAGAAATTCGATTTCAAAATATTTTTACGCTTTTTTGTTTGTACGATAATATTTCAAGGCTGGATTTACTTCAGGCAAAAATAGTCTCAAATCGTATTTGAATAAAGACTATGTTTTGCGTAGTAAAAACACTCCATCGTAATGTAGCCCCTCGTTAGATTAGAGTGCACACAGAAAAACAATTTTACATTTTTAGGTTTTCTAAATTTGAAAAAGATAAATATCGAGCTAGTAGTGATGCTATTATTGTGCAATTGAGTTACGAAGGTATTTGAATATCTAGGCAAGTAAACTAAAATAAGATTAAGGAGCTTAGACTCCCATATCAAGTTCCCTGTTGATTTTCATTTTAATACTATTTCTATGTACCTGGAATGACCTACCATGTTCTGGAAGGAAAAGTTTTTCACTTTTCTTAGGATTTTTTTTTTTAAGTCATCTTCTGGCAGCTTGTTTTGAAACAGGGAGTATTTTGCATGTATCTTTTTATGTTAATTGACAGTGCCTTCTATGGTACTGGAAAATCTGGTTATGGAAGTTGAATGTTTTTTGCTTGGCAGTAGGTACTGGTAGCATAAGGAGAGGTATCACACCAGCATATCGGAACTATCTATTAGTTTTGTATTTGACTAATTTATTTGTATAAAATACATTTTGAAAGAAAATATAACCAATGTAAGTAAGGGACAGTTGTTTGATCAGGAGTAAAAGTAATAGGTAAGAAAAAATCATTAATTTTTGCATTTTCCACCAACCAAAACACCTGTTTTCAAACAACTGGCCCTAAGTCATGTGCAAAATGTTTAGCCAAGCAAGAAAGGATATTGTCACGTTCAACATGTAGATTCAGAGCGACCAGTGAAGTATTTGATGCAAAACTCATCAGCGGAAGGAGTGTTGGAAGACCTAAACTGCGGTGATTGTTTTACCCAGGAAATGCATGCAGTTGGCATCGCAAACGGGAAGAGGAATGAGGAGCCCGGGGCCCGTGCTGGGCTGTTTCGCCATTGATAACGAAATTTATTGGAGGGAAAATAGAGGAATAGGGCAGGAAAATAAGGATTAAAAATTAAAATAAATTTGAAACTTAAGATAATTGTTTTAATTCAACTTATATTAAATGTAAATTTATTTTGTATAAATTATAATATTTCACGATTGTATTATTGATGTCATAATATTGTATAATATACCAATAGAATCACAACTACTAATCTCTCATGTGGACCAATTTAAATGCTTTATCAAAATGTAAAGACGCCAATACACAATATAACGGTTCCAAAACAGCTAGCAGTTTTCCAAACGCTCTTCAAGTAAAAATCTCAATACACGAGCAGCCTGGAAGAGATTTTACCAGAAAAAAGGTATATAAAAAATTCTGTGTGTGATGAGGAATCTGGGATATAATGTTATTACTGCCGTGCGTTGATGATGTCAACGAATTCAGGTTTCAGGCTGGCGCCACCGACCAGGAAGCCATCAATATCGGGGCACGCACCAAGTTCCTTGCAGTTGGCTGCTGTTACTGATCCTCCGTATTGAATACGGACTGCATTAGCTACAGCTTCAGACACGTTAGCCGCCAGCCATTTACGCAGAGAGGCGTGCACGTCCTGGGCCTGCAAACATAATTTTAAATAGATTATTGTAACCGCATATGTATATAAATTAATGATCATAACAGGGTTCGAGGATATATATCCGCGGATGTATATCATGATATATATCACAATATTTATGGCTTGAATTTTACTTTTGATATATAACCAAAAAAAACTTTCTGCGTTCGCTAATAGATGGCACTAATCATATTTTAAAATATGCTACAGATTGTTTTTTTTAATATCTGCGGGCGTTACTAGATGGCGCTAGATATGTTTTAAAAAGTGCTACAGGTTTTTTTATACCTGTGGTTGTAACTAAATGGCACTATTTTAAAAAGTACTAGAGTTATTTTTTTCGTTTAATTTGTTTTATATAATCCTTTTTTATTTCACACAAAGAAACAAACACTCATAACACTACATTAGAAAGAGCAACTTTTATAACTTATATATAATAATTTAACATATTAGCTTTTTTCAGTATGCAATTCATTTATTTAATAAATAATAATTCATGTACAAAATAAAAATTTCCTAATTATTTCGAGTGTGTATCAATCGTGGGTGCAAAAAAGAGGAAAAAAGTTTGGATGTATATCCAATTTTTGATATATATCCGATGTACATCAAAAAATCCGATTTGTTGATTTGTATTTCCATACTGATTGTATTCCAGTATTCCAGATTGATGTATATCCAATTTTTGATATATATCCGATATACATCAAAAAATCCGATTTGTTGATTTTTAATATAAATATCGGATTTTTTCGAGCCCTGCATCGTAATATAGATGTGATAAATTTACTCCATCACTTCCAATCAAACCCCTAATCTTCGAGGACTGACAACCGATACTATAAAATACTTTTGTGTGCGTTACGCAGAAATATTGCGACATTGACTACGAGCTAGCTGCAGAATAATACCCCAATCTGTTCTCGAAGGACATACTGTTAATTCAACCTTCTATTCTCCATCGTTGTGAAGGACTTTTTGGTCAAAAATCGAATCACCATGTTGGTATATTGGTCCCCACCTGCCAGAACTTGCTTCCTGTGACTTTTCCAGTTGCCAAATTCAAGAAGGATCATCATTGGAGGTGGAATGAAGACACTGTAAATTGCACGCTCTGAATAACTTTGAATAATGTTTTTGGTAATCGAAAAAATCTTGCACAAAGTGCGTTATTTTCTTCTTCAATGGCTCTGTAGCTCCTATCAGTCCTCACCTCCAAGTCCTTACACCCACACCGCGTTACTTTAGGGAAAGACTGTTAAGGATTGCGTACCAGTAATGAATATGTATGTTCTGTAACTGTATAATGATGGCATTTTTACCGGTGACACACTAACCGTTGTTTGAGATTTGTATCTGATTGCATCGACGATTGGCAAATGATTTTTTGAAATTCAATGGGTAATCATCGGTACTAGACAACAATTTTATCTTAGGTATCAGTCATCGATACAATCAGATACAAATCTCAAATAACTGTACCGAAAATAACCAGTTAAAATAACCGTTTCACCATCAGTAATATAGTATATATGTAACTGTAATAGATTTTTTCTACAAACTCAATTGTAAGTCCTCATGTATAATTACACTATAATATAATGTAATATATGGTCAATACTTTAATACTACATCTCTATCTGAAAATGAAATTGAGACATGATATATCATAATGCAACACAATGTAAAATTGAACCTCATTAATTGTATATCAACTCCCCTTATATTTAATGTATATCCGTCTGCCCATCAATAAAGTCAATTTAAAAAAATAAATGGTTTTCTATTCATGAATTTTCACCTTTAAAAATGACTGCATGATTTTTCACAGGTTTTTGGCTAGTGTAGGGTTAAAAATGTAATACTCAAATTACCCAACACATGTTTAAAGTGAATTAATGTTACCTGTTGGGGTGTTGCTGTTTTACCGGTGCCGATGGCCCAGACAGGTTCGTAAGCGATGACTACATTGGTCCAGTCTGCGCCGACTCCGCCGACAATAGCCTTAGTCTGTCGGAAGACCACCTCCTCCGTCTTGCCAGCCTCACGCTCTTCGAGTGTCTCTCCAATGCAGGCGATGACCTTCAATCCTGACTGCAGGGCGTGGGTAACCTGGATGGATTGGTTTGATAATTTTGATACTTGTTCAGGAGTAAGTAATAGAATGATAAACCATCGAAAAATCTCTAAGGGCCGGTTGTTTCAAGTTGGATTAAAGTAAGCGTTCTTTTAAAGCATAGATTTTTATGTTCTCCACCAATCAGACGACCTGTTTTCATAAAAATCTGTGCTTTAGTCAACCGCTTACTTTGATCGAACTTGAAACAACCGGGCCTAAGTATTCTTCATGGGTTCAGAGTTTATATACCCAAGTGATGAGATTTTTCGTAACTATTATATATGTATGTACACCCCAAATGTAAGAAAAATAATTACATATTAGTACCTTTCTCCAGTACATACTTTACTTTAGTTTTATGATATTATAATATTTGTTATATTTTGATTGAAAATTAATATTTAATAATTCTAGCATAGTTTTATAAAATTTTATGTATTCAGTATTTTCATTTTTTGTCATTTAATATTTTTGACTGCCATTTGTTTTAACTTTTTACTACAATAAATTTTATCAACAATAGGAATACGCTCACATTACACGAAAAAATTATCTTTTGTCATAAATAGTTATCCCAATTATAATAATTTTGTTGTCTGTCTGTCCGTTTGTCCACCTGTCTGTCCCTGTAACTCCGTGTAATGTCCGTAACTTCTATATAGTAATTTTTTAAAATTTTTTACATATTTTTTTATGTAAAATATTTACTTTTTTATGTATTTTTTTATTTCTTTTTTATGTAATTTTTATTTCATTTTTGGATGTAAAATTTTTTAATTAAAAAATATTTTTCATATTATTTAAGGATTTTTTTTTTTTAATTTTCTCTTTTTTTTTATATAAATACTTAATCATTAGGAACCGACATGTAAAAGTACGGTCGTTTTTGACGGGTTACAGCTAGTACATATAATAGTAATCTATTTTATCTATAATTGCAGTGATCAACATTTCTGACACATTGTTATATTTTACAGATTGCATACGAGAAAGAAATGGATTACCTTTTCCGCCACGAGTTGGTCACTCTCTCCAAAGATGGCTCTTCTCTCCGAGTGACCGATGATGGCCCATTCGCAGCCAACATCAAGGATCATGGCAGGAGAAATTTCACCTGTTCAAAAAAAAAAAATTTATACATATAACTATACAATATTGATTTTTTCTTTATTGTCAAATCATATCTCATATACAAGAACCTGGAAAATTATTTTTGATTTGGTAAAATATATGGATAGAATATTACTATAAAATTACTACAATAAAACCCTGCTGATTCGAAATTTGTTATAATTTGAAATTTTTAAAACCCACAAGCACCCACAAGTCTAACCCTAATAATTTGAAAATCCCGGTAATTCGTAATTCAAAATAATTTAAAGGCCCTTGTCCCATAAATCAATACATTTCAGTTCACATAATTCGATATTTTTTTGAAATTTGACGAAACTGAAAAAAATATTTAAATTTTGTTCAAATATGTGAATTTCGGGTACTTCAGTAAAAGAAATGTTTCGATCTTTGTATTAGCACAATAAGTATTGCATTTTCGAAATGATTTCTTGTTATATACAAAAATACAGACTTTTTCAAAAAATGAATGGCTTTTTTTGAGTTTTATAATTTTTGGTAAGTTTCGCAATCACATCACAAATTTTTTTTATACCTTGAATTAACGGGGTTCCGCAAAATTCAAGATGTTTTTTATGGGTTCCTTGAATTTTGATTTAACGAGGTTCTTGTATCTGAAGAGAGTAGTGAAAATATGGATTGGAGAACATTAACTTGAGTAGCATAAATAATGATACCAAGCCGTAATTTCTTTTTTGTTATAGTTATTGGAGAATAAATATTATAACTTCTGTGCTTATTGCGACAGTGTATAAAATTGTACATATGCAGGGGCGTGCAGTAAGAACAAGAAGCATGACTTTTATTAGATATATTTGGGAAAAAAATTCAAAATTAAATATTTATCTGGCAGAATATTGAAATGGTAAAATCTGAATAATATGTTAATTATTGTGATAGGAATAATACGAGACATATTTCTTATTTCTTTTCAAAATATATGCTCAGGAAAAATTCATGCTTCTTGTTCTTAGTGCACGCGCCTGGTAAATAGTTTTGAGTCAAGCGATAGCATAAAATTTGATCGCATTATCATTAATTGATATGACTACTTTGTGGTATGTTTTTTTAATAAATTATTATACCAAGCTTTGTAAGTTGCACAGTGCTTTGTTGAGACAGAATGCACCGTCGTTCGTATGTATATTTTATGCGTAAACAAATTGTGCACTGAGAAATAGAATTGAATTGAGATTTTAGCAAATTCAGAGAAGACATAACTAAAGAAGTGAAAACTGTACACAATTAGATTGTTTTGAGACGATTTGTCAAACCAAAACGGATATATATCCAAATCTTCCTAATAAAGAGCTCACGACCAAACGAAGAATGAGCTTTAAATTCAGTCAGTAATGTGGACAAGGCGAGAACAGGAGATGGATTCTGGTAGGAGAGGGTACTTGGGTGGATGTTCTCGCCAGAATACAACGAGCGTTGGTATCCAAACCTGTGAATGCTCCTTTGGCCACTTTGTAACAATTCTGAGCGGCAACACCGATGGTAGGAGGCAAGCTCTTACGGGCAAACTCCAAATAGATTGATGGGCAACCAATCACAACCTGGAAATAAACATTATTTAAAAATAAATGGAAACACTGAAATATGAATAAATGTATTTCTGCCGACCTAAGGCCCGATATTTATTGATCACACTACATATTACATATATGCTAATGGTAAACTGAACTCTATTTTAAGAAAATTATTTGTTAAGATAGATTTATGTATTTCTGAATTTTTTTTTCTTACAATGAAAGTTTTTTCTGTTGGTGTTGTAAATTTGTTCAAAATGACATTAGCATCAATGATATAATAAACTGTAGATACGTTACAAGCGTGAAATCTTGGCAACTCAAAAGTAAGGTAATTGCCTTACTTGCATTCGTTATCGAACAGACCTTCTTTGTGATCGGGCGTGAAGCTACGCTGAAAAAAAGTCCCGGGGAAAAAGGAACAGAGTATCGTACACTATTGTAAGAATGAGTATGCTATTTTAGTTACCGTGACTTCAAATTACGTGATTAGTACTTGATTATGTGATTTGTTGTCTCTTTCAATGCAATATTTGCTACATATGAAAGCCGGCTAGTATGGGAATAACGTGTCTATATTTATAATACATCAATGATTAGCATAGAACTTATCTACCCTAATGAAAACACAGTACGCTAGAGATGTTGCATAATACTTAACTCTAGTAATTAGGCCCGGTTGTTTCAAGTTGGATTAAAGTAAGCGTTCGATTAAAGCATAGATTTTTATGAAAATAGATCGTCTAATTGGTGGAGAACGTAAAAATCTATGCTTTAATCAAACGCTTACTTTAATCCAACTTGAAACAACCGGCCCTTAGTCTTTTCTTATTAAATTTAAGATTAATTTTGCATTAATGTTGAAATAAAAAAAATTGACCATGAAAATTGAGCAGCAATGTGACATCCAACGTAAATATTTTTTCTACTCTGTTAAAATAAATTCTGGAGTGGTGGCAGCGCTTTTTCATGTCCTTGGCTTTATGAAAAATTACCTCAGTGTTGGGATCCAGGGGGCCCTTCTTCAAGGTTTCTATGATTCCAGTAATCTGCGCCTTATCTCCATTCATCTTCCAGTTTCCTCCGACACAGAATTTACGGGCCATTTTGAGAGAGATAGGTTTTTCTGCAAAAATATGTAACACTTCAAATAAATCATTAAGTGTTTGAAAATATATATCGACTGGATGGGTTTTTTTTAATTAAATATCTTACCTGTAGGAATACAGGTTTCTCATAGCTGGTAGCAAAAACTTCGAGGGAGTCTTCCTCATCCAATTTTGAATAGAAAATATTCTTTACACTTTGGGTGAAATGTCTACAGTTACGGAGATATGCAACATCAATGTTTGATTTTTTAATATTCAATATAAATTACTTTTCTGAAAGTCTAATGTTTCACAAAAGATAAGCCAGAAATATTGAGAGAAAAAATGCAGACTTTGATGTCACTTATCTCTGTAACTGTAGACATTTCACCCAATATTTTTTAATCAAAATTGATTGAAGACTCCCCCGAAATTTGTCGCTACTAGCTAGCTACCAGACACCCTCTGTATCTGGCGGAAAACTTTCTAAATCACAAAACGAAATTGTTAAAATTACAAGAGTACTAACGTATCCATAATTTAACAGCTATTTAATAACTCTAGAACTATCTGCTAATGCTATTTCTAACTTATAAAAAATTACGTGCGCTAGTTGGGTCTAAATCATCATTTCTCAGACCCGGCAAAATCTACCCGGTGTAGATTACGTAAATAAGTATGATACATCAAATACATTTCCAAGTTCGTTTCATTAACGTGTCCAATAATTTAATTTCATTAATGTTATTTACTAAAATAATATTAAAGTATGGCTTTTTAATATAAGATTCAAGAAAATTACCGATTAGGAATGGAGCCTGCCGCTTCTGATCTTTGACTGTCAAAACAAGGTCAAACCGGTCAAATAAGTCAGATACCACATTGCTAGAAGCGTCGAATAACACTCACGCTGCCAAGCAAAAATAATCTTTATAACACTTGTGATTGAATGCTGTTTTTTTAGTGTTGAAACTAATTTACAATAATATTTCCGTATATTAGAGAAACCATATTATGAATCGGAGCAAAAATTACAATAACTGCGAGAAATTTTTAATAGGATAAACTAAAAAAGGGGGTGTATGTCCTTTTCATGGCAGGAGGGACATTTGGGTGCACAAAAATAATTTAAAAATATGAACGATAACAAAAAGAACACTTTTATTGTTTATTGTTTGTTTGTTACATTTATTGTTTCCCTAATCTGCACTTTCAAATCAATGAAAAAGTGGATAAATATGACTAAATTAAATTAGACAACTAAATAATTGAAGTACAAATGCAGTCGTTTAAATGTAGGTGTGGAGAATTGACCGATCTGACCCAAATTTTGCATACATATTCTTTAAGATCCGGCAGGTAACATAGGTGACATTTCATCCCTCCCCCTACACCCGAGCCCTTCTGATCAACACCTTTTCTGATCTGCTCAAAGTTTTTCATAATTATTCTTTGGGACGAAGTAGGTAAATTAGGTAACTTTTAGCCCTTTCTTCATTACTCCTCCTCCTCCCCTGATATATTTTCCTTGCAAATCTGTACCGTTCGACCAATCTGATACAAATTTTGTATAGTTATTCTTTAAGACCCGGTGGGTAACTTAGGTAACTTTTCCTCCCTTCCTTTTTACCCCTCCCCCTCCCCCTGTAATGTTTTCAATGCAAATCCGTACAGTTCTACCAAATTTTGCATATACATATATTATTTAGGACCTGGCGGTAAACATAGGCCATGTTCCCCTTCCCCCATCTTAGATTAAATAGAAACATTGTTCTTTTTTAGAGGCTTTACAAAACAATGGAATTTTGGTTGTCTCTCACAAATTTATTGTCAACTTAATCCTTTACCCGTGCAATGCCGGGTATGAACAGCTAGTGTGCCATTATTTTTAATGTATAAAAAGCAAACACTTATTTGTTTGAATTGAATTTTTAAGATATGGGCTTAGAAATTAGATTTAGAAAAAAATATGCATACAAAATTTGATCTGGACAGGGAGATAGTAAAATGTTTGGTAGTTGGCAATACATTACATTTTCATCAGAGTTATAATTTTGCTTATGGAAAGGATTGAATTAGGGATGGGTCGTCGACGTATTTACCGTCGACGAAACGAGACCGTCCACGTCCGGCCATCGACGAGACGATCAACTAGTTGAATTCGTCAACTAGTTGACGCGTCAACTTCGTTACGCGGACGTTCTATCTAAACATCGGGACGATGGTCAACTGTCTACGGTTCGACGCGACGCTGCTCGACTATATCTGTATTATTTGTCAACTTTAGTTTAAGGCTCAATCTGAGAAAAGGAACATTGTTCCCGAAACATGTAAAAAACCAATAAAAAGTGGTGTAAACAAAATAATAATAGATTTATTTTTTATATATTAAGTTGAAAATAGGGAATTTTTAATAAAATTTAATTAAACCTAAATTCAAGATTATATTACATATATAATAATTAATGTTAGGTATAGAAAATTTTATTCCCTACAAGTTTGTTTATCATTTATATGCTAAAGTTGAAAAGTAAAGAAATAACACAATAATTAAATTTTACCATCCCTTTTCAGGTAGATAAGAGATGTCGAGATCGATCGAATAAAATATTGATTTTAGAAAACTATCTAGCCGGCCTGTTAATTAATAATAGTACAATAAAAAATAAAATAATTAAACAGAATTGTTTTATTTTATACAGTGTAAAATTGGGAATTCACCGAAACGTCGCACGTGCACATCGCAAAAATCAAGTAAAAAATAATAGATAATAGCTTATTAAGCCTATCTCTCCCTACGCATGCATTCAAATTTCAAATCTCTGTCATTGTTCGTGTACACAGATCTGCACCCTATGATCGTGTAC